>NW_011626482.1:166877-211673 GCF_000204515.1 Acromyrmex echinatior
GACGAGGAAGGAAAAGAGACGGATTTGTAAGAACGACACGGCAAAAAGAGGATCGGAAAACCCGTCGACTATGTCGAGGAGTTCGTCGGCGATCCTCAGAAATGAGAAATCTCAACGGTGGCTTCGCGACAGAGACGGGTAAAAGAAAATTAGAGTTTTTTTTTTTTAAGACCGCTTCTCCCATGGTATTTGAACCGTGATTTTTCCACGGGAGAGAGGGTAAATTCCGAGGCGACGACTGAGGGCAGAAATACTGCCGTACAGTCGAAGCCCCCTCACCCCCTCCGGAAAAAAGAAGAATCAAATATTCAAGGCTTCAAGAGAAGAGGTAAGAGGATCCTAGAGTTCCCTTTGCGAAGATGAGGAGATGCCTCGAGTTCCGAAAGCGAGTTCCTCTGGAGGATTAGCTTTCCTCTGGGGAGGAACTGAAGAGGGATCCCCTACTCAGAAGAGAAGAAGACTCAGGAAACCTCAGGCATGAAGGATTGGACCCCAAGAGGACTGAATTCCAGAGACTTGAGCCGCAGAGCTTTGAAAAACTAGCGCAGTAAGGAGCAGAAAGCTAGTTAAGGGCTCTGAAATTCTTCGAGATGCCGGAACTAAAAGCCCCGAAGAAGCCGTGATTGTCGGGATGACAATCTTAAAGAAGGAAGGCAGTTTTGTGCCTGTGTTTTGCCGACCGTGGTGTAACGAAGAGCACGCGTTGCCGAGACAATTAGACATTCGTCTACAACAAGATCGTCAGATTTGGATGTAAGTTGTCGGCGCGTTCGGACGTATCTCTTGATTGCTCCATCTTTCGCGGTATTCTGTTCTGTATTCTACAATAATAAACGCTTCTTGTTCTTCTTCTTAATGCTTATTGTTCATTTTGGCGTTTCGGGAGTGCGTGTGCGCGTCCGCGAGCGCGATTTCGTAAATCAGTCGCGTGGACGTAACAATATAAATATTAACACATTTGTACAAATGATGCCCATACATCCTTAAGGTGATTCTTTAGCAAAGTGCCAAAAATTTGAGGTGCCTCACCAGAGCCCAAAAATTCAAAAATACAAATATCTGCATAATTTGAATAAAAACTACGTGTATATCTTAATAAAATAATATGGAATATACGATAGTAAAAATCAAGAACTGCATCTTCATCGAATAAAAACAAGATGAGATTATGTTTATTTCTCAAGGTTAAATTTATATGTAAGTTTATGCACGTAAATATCTTTCCAGAATAGTCGTTGACCTATTACTTTTTTGTAACCATTAAAATTGTAATTTTTTAAATTATTATAATCTCGGTTTTAAAAAAAGTCTATGGTAAGATTTATGTGCAGTTAGTCAAAGAAGCGTCTACGAGCCTTATCACTAAATTATACGTGAAAAGTTAAATCTTCAATATTTTTTTTCTCTTATTTTATCGATAATCTACCGTAGAATTTTGTACGTCAATTTCGGTACTTCAATTTCATTATATAAAAAAAGACATTTCTATGATAATTCGATTTACTAAAGAACCATCTTAAGAACATCTTCTCAAAGTCAACCAAAATCACAAACTTATTTCTCCTTTGAAACCATAAAATCTTTTTATGAAATTCTTTCATCTTAAATTTACAGATTTTGAGAAAATCAATTGGATAAATTAAAATAGTCTACATTCCATATAAGTAAATAAAAAAATTATGTATATAATAAGTATATAAATAATGTATAATAAAATATGAGATTTTAATCCTTCGCTTTCAATGAACAACAATCAACGCAGGCGATCGATACATACTAATCACCAGTCGCGCGACACTCGCTGTATATTGTACTTATCCGTCAACATTTTTATGTACGGATACATTTTATATGGATATCCGGTTTGCAATATTAGTCTGAGCATATATCCCTATTTTGTATATGTGTATTATACTAAATTTTATTATTAAATAATTAAACAAATTTTTTAAATTTATTTATACTTTGATATACAGTGTCCCATTTTTATTTAGATGCCAAAATATCTAAAAAAAAAAACATTATATTTAAAAAAAAAATAAAAATTTTAAATAAAATTGTAAGGTTTGAAGGGGGCCATCGAATGAGCTATTTAGATTTTGGGTCCGGAAAGTTTAGGTCCAATAAATCTTGTTTTCATTGGCTAGAACAGAATTGTTCCATAATAAATAAGAACTTTAAGGCGCATTTTACACTTATTAAGAGGTTTAGTAAAAAAAATTGTTAGGAACAAAATATTCTTACTTTTTGCGATAAAATCTGATGAATCTGTACAAACACTGTTTTATCGAAAAAAATTAACCTGAGCCTTATTGAATCCAAAGTGGGCCCATAATCTAAAATTTAAATAACTTATCTGATAGTCCTCTTCAAACTCTATAACTTTTATATTTGAAATAGGTTTTTCGAAAATGCATTGTTTTCAAGATATTTTAGTATAAATAAATACTAAAATTACTAGTATACTATTAGTATAGTATTAATTAACTTATAATAAATAAATACTAAGTTAAAATAAGACACCTTATACATTATACAGTGTTCGGAAATTCAACCGACAACGCTCGTGGGCAGATAGAGCGGACTAAACTGAATCAAAAAGTCCTGTTTCATTTTACAATTTTCAATTTACAATTGTGTGTGTGTGTGTGTGCGTGTGCGTGTGCGTGTGTGTGTGTGTGTGTGTGTGGGTGTGTGTGTGTGGGTGTGTGTGTGCGCGCGTGCGTGCGTGTAAATATCACCATCTCTCATTGCATTGTTGCCTTATTTCTGGTTTTGTTGGACTTTGCAACAGCAAATTTGCTGATGCCTAACCATTTGCAAGCTACTAATGATTATTGTATTTTATTTTATGTTATGTCTACTATAGTCTATTGTATCATATTTTATGTTCTATTACTCTGTTAACATATAGTCTCTCATAAAGCTTCACAATAAATTAAATTAAACTAATTAAACTAAACTGATGATTTTCTTTTCTTCTATCTTTTTCTCTGTTCCGTATTTCAGCTATTCGAACATTTAAATGGCCCTGAAAGAGAGAACGGAAAAAGAAAGAAGTGAGATAGAAGTTTAGATGGCGTTATTGAGCAACTTACTTATTTCGCGCATGTGCACTTCATTTTGGATCATAAAATCAGGAGAATTGCGCTACTGTATATACTGTGACTCTACGTTGACAATAGCGCCACAGAATCAGACGGCAGTCTGGCAAAACCGATAGCTACACGCTTAAGCACGAGCCTATGTCCGTGTGCTCGCCTGCGGCGCGCCGAGAATGAACGAGACAACGAGCTCCTTCTCATACTAGTCGCTTGTTTCAAGCGACCGAAAATGCTTTCTCGGCAATCTCGGCCACTCGACGACTGTAGGCATCAATAAAAAACTGAAATAAACTTATTGCGAAAAATATTGCCTCGGCCGGGAATATTTTTCGCAATAAGTTTATTACAGTTTTTTAAATTTAAGAAATTTGGGGGGATTGTTATAATATTTCAGATTGATTGCGTTGAAAATCCGACAACCATATCGGCAATTATCATTTCTGAAATTAATTCATTTATATGAATATATATAACAGTTTAACATCTTAACATTCAGACCTTCGTATTTAAAATAATGTATTCAACATAAACAGTCTTCTTTCCAATCTTATTGTATATAAGTTTTAATAAATTGTAGTAATATTCCTCCAATTAATCCAGAATAATATAAATCAATGTTAAAACATAACAGTTTACGAGATATTTAATTATTTACGATTTTTCATGCGCGTTATATAGTATACCCCTCTTTCATGAACTCGAGTAGCAAGAATAATTCAGTAGAAGTAAAATTTTACCGGAAAAAAATTATAAACCAGCATTTCTTTTCACGAAAGTCTCGAAAAGCCATCAGAAAAAAAAATGCGTATGTTTGAGACTCGAGACTTATGAAGAAAATATGCGAATAAAAATCGAATCGTTGCAAAAAGCATGTTTTTCGCTTATAAAACAAAAGATATTAACTGTACGTGCGGAAAAAAATTCGATATAAAAAATGTAGATATAAATACCCACAAAATGAGACGTGGAACATTAATATCGATCTATTAGTTCAGTAGAAAAAAAATTAACGAAAGAGGTATTTTTTCACTCGCTCTCTGTTTATTGCGATTTAAACGCAAAACTTTGAAATTCTCGTAAAATGTAGCCCTAATGAACAAATCTAGCCTTGAACGAGCTTGAAATGTTCATTAGTTTGGCAAAAAGCCATTTGTTCTAAAAACCTGTCTGCGGAAAACTTAATTTTTTCATCTTTAAGCAGTCGCACTTCAATTTACAAGAGTGATTTTTCTTCTTCAAGAGTTGTACTATCACATACATTTAATAAAAACGATTTTTTGCAGTTAAACTATTATAAAATGACTTTAAAAAATGGGTATTTTTTTCCATATAAAAAAATATATGAAATAATTCCGTTAATATGCATCATATCAAATAGCCATGTGACATTCGACATCTGACATTTTTCTATAAATTTAAAAAAAAAAAGATTACCCTCCAATTATTAGGAACCGAGATAACAGTTATTTTTCAAAAAATCACTGTGGCTCTAATTTTTAAGATTAAGAGTTCTGTCTATTACTAATTTGTCAAGGAAGAATTGAATTTGCTGTTAAAAAAATTTAGAATTGTAACCATGAAGTTTTTTGTTTTTTGAATTATTTTTTTGTTTATTACTAAAAAATCATGTTTGAGTATAGAGTGCATGTCTGATTAACAAATTTAAATCACATTAGTTATGTTTCTTTATTTAATATGTTGTAAAAAATGTCCAATTAAATGTACGGAATTATTTGTACAAAATTGTTTTTGTGAATTTAATTGCAGATGCTATAAGAATATAACATAATGTAAACTATTACATCCCGATAAAATTCTCTCTTTTCCTTATTATAAATATATAATTAATACCTTATTTTTATCCTATCTCTCAGTTAATATTTCGTCTTAATCTTGATATTTCGTCCCTATTTTATCTTTATTTCAAAATCGAAAATTCTTTTTCTCTTTTATAGGAGGGTATATTCAGTTCCTTTATTTAAACAATCAAACCAACAGATAGATACGTTATATATTTTTATGCGTCACACAGACTATCTATCCTAAAGAATATTTGAGAATATTCATGATCTCTCTCAAAGAAACCTTTCTATAAAATAATAAATAAATAATATATTAACGTTATATTAGTGATAATGTATATTACATTAGCGTTTAGCAATTAAGCAATTAATAGCAAAATAGAAATCTTCCCGATTGCGAAGACGAATACCTTTTTTTCTTCTTCCAATAAAATTAAACCAATTTTAGATATATGATTCAGAATGTAGTTTCGCCTCGCATAAGGATGTTAATTAAGAAACATTGAATTTTTATTATAAATTATTAAAATTCTCAACTATTAAGATTAAGCTTGTACAGTGGAGAGTAGAGCTTACGCGAAGCCTTGCTGCCTTATCTTAAGGAAACAAGCACGAGTATAGGTTCTACCAAACCTTGAAGAGTATTGATTGATCCTAAAAGAACACTCCCACATTCATTTCTAAAATATAAAAGGAGCTGCCAAAAGCAGAAACAAGCATTCAATTCATTCAATTCTTTCAATTCATTCAATTCATTCGAAAAGCAGAAGTAGAAACCTATCCAGTATAGTCGGAAATTAGTTAGATCAAGGTGAGAACTATCGCGCTTCGTCAGTAACATACTCGAATGTTTTTCTTTTCACATTGTTTTATTATTCTTATTAAACAAAAATACTGAATTGAATCAGTTGAAACCTAACTCTCTGCTCTGTGTCCCATTCAATTACATACAAGTACGTATACATGATCCGAGGGGCTGTTGCGACTGTCGCTGCCAATAGCGTGGCCCTCGTCTTACGGTAGTTCTTCGGGACATTGATAATTCTTTCGTATTATGCCTACTAAAGGCGGACGAAGTAGGCCTCCATGCCTACTAAAGGCGGACGAAAACTGCGAGAGAAGAGATTAAGATTTCAAATAAAATCAGCTCTCATTTCCAATCACGATCTTTTCCCTTATCCAAAAATTAGCGCAGTTATTAGATCAAAACAAATTGGCAAATTCAATCTGCGAACGCGTATATACTCTTAAGAAATTGAAGATCAATCTCACGTTCCTAACTACAAGAACATTCGAAAAGTCGATCCACGTAAGTTCGTCTATAAGCTTCGTAATCTTTTTGGCACCGAGTTCAAGATTACCAAAAAATTATGCAATACTTTCCAATGAACATTCCTAACCGCACAATTTGATCTCCGATCCCCGGATAAATTGCTTAAATGTAATGACTAACAAAAACGGAGAAAATTTCAACAGCGACATGACATAACAATATAAATAATTAATATAATAAATAATTTGCCAAATGTTAGCATAACTGTTAAAGATATAACACTAACTTTCGCAAATATAAAAGTAAATTAGTGTTATACGAAAAATATATTTTGCAACTATATTCGATAGTTACACTAACATTTGGCAAATTATTTATTAACTATTTGTTTATATATGTCATATTTGCATCTGCAATTAAATTCATAAAAATAATTTTGTACTGATAATTCCATACATTTAATTGTCCAATTGGATACTTTTTACAGCATATTAAAGAAACATAGCTAATGTGACTTAAATTTGTTGATCAGACATGCACTCCATATTCAAACTTTAGTAACAAACCAAAAACATAAAAAAATTAAAATTTAAGGAACAAAAAACTAAAAATTTCATAAATAATTACATAAATATATAAATAAAGATTCTCAATCTTAAAAACAATAATTAGAAATTCAGAACAAGGCTAATGAGAGTCTAACGCTAATGTAAGAGCGAAGAGTTAAGAGATGCAGATAATACTCAGGTGTTGGCAGTTATCTTGATTTATTGTATCGAACGTTTCGGCTCACTTTAGAATCATCTTCAGCGAAAAAGTAGAAACATAATGATACATCGTTGAAAGTAAGTCATTTACAAATTGACAGAAATGCAATAATCAATACGCCATATAAATTATAATTGTACTATTCAATAATTATAAAATCAATAATAAATGTGTGACTTTCCTCAACGAGAAACAAAGAAGTTCACAAACATTGATTCACAATTTTCATAAAATATAAATTAAAACAAGTTCCTCAGATTAATAGCGTGTCAGTTCATCTTGACGTGTTATTTAAAATTGAACGTTACAAAGTGATAAGGGAACTTCTAAACAAGCAATGACAATAAATAATAATAATAAGAAAATCAATTCTCTCTCTAATAAAATTTTCCAATAAAAATTGTTTATAAAATTCCTTGTAAAGATTGCGATACGTCGTATGTTGATCAAACAGATCGAAAATTAAATCCACGAGAATATCTGAGCATCGCAACCATATCAACATCAGTAACAAGAACCAATCATAGATCATTGACTTAGTTTTAATCATGAATTTGATTGGGAGAATGTCCAAATTCTTGATAAGGAAAGATTTCTTAATAAAAAACGTTTAAATTCAGAAATGTTTCATATATACATGCAGAAGAATAGACTTAACTTAAAAACAGACATGGATTGCTTGCACTACTCATATGCTTCCTTATTAGACACATTAAAACAATATTGAGATTTGAATTGGTTATAAGTTGATTCTCTTATTATTATTTATTTTCATTGCTTGTTTAGAAGTCCTCTTATCACTTTGTAACATTTAATTTCAAACAACACGTCAAAATGAACTGACACGATATTATCTGAGGAACGACTTGTTTTCATTTATATCTTATGAAAATTATGAATCAATGTTTGTGAACTTCTTTGTTTCCCGTTGAGGTGACACGTTTATTATTGATTTTATAATTATTGAATTAATAGTACAATTGTAATAATTTATATAGCGTATTGATTACTGCATTTCTGTCAATCTGTGAGTAACTTATTTTCAACGATGTATTATACGTAGGCTGCTGGAAAAGTTTCTGCAATCTAATACTTCCAATGGCGCCAACGTTCTTCTGCTACTATCATATCCGTAAGACGTTTTTAATCTATAATTCAGTTGACAGTTTGTACTCAAGCCAACTAGTTTTATTTGCATAATATTTTAAAAGAAGTTATTTTGTGAGAAAATGGAAATTTCGCGTGAAAATTTTCGGGCAGTGATTTTTTACGATTACAAATGTAATTTAACTCCGAAACAATGCATCGATCGACTTCATTTGACTTTTGGGGATGAAGCACCATCCAATAGGACTGTTTATAATTGGTTTGCCGAATTCCAGCGTTTACGTACTTTTCTTTGTGACGAATTCCTGTGAAGGTCGTCCATCCACGTCTGTTATTATCACTAATGTTGATGCTGTGCGTGAAATGATTGAACGAGACTGGCATATGACATACCGCGAGATTCAAGCATCCTTAGGCATTGACATGAAAGCAATACATACGATTTTGATCACTTGAGCGTATGGAAGTCGTTGGATTCTACACAATTTGACCAAAGCTCAAAAACAGACTCGTGTTAAATGGAGCAAAGAAATGCTCAAGAAATTCAACCGGTCGGTCAAATTTGGTCTACAACATCGTTACTGGGGACGAAACATGGATCTATTCGTATGAGTCCGAAAGTAAATAACAATCCACTGTTTAGGTATTTCAAAATGAACCGAAACCAACAAAAGTTGTTCGTTCACGCAGTGCTGCCAAGCAAATGATTGCTTGTTTCTTCAATTATACCGGACATGTGGCTTTAGAGGATCGAAGGACTGTAAATACTGATTGGTATGCAACAATTTGTTTGCCAGAAGTCATAAATGAATTGCGTAGAACAAATCGAAATCGTCGCATCATCCTTCATCATGACAACGCCAGCTGTCACACAGCACGTTAAACCGTTGATTTTTTATCCAGTCGAATAAAAATGTCGAATTGATGACTCATTGTCCGAATTCACCTGATTTATCACCTAATGACTTCTTTTTGTTCCTAAACATTAAAAAGAAGATGCGTGGTGATTTGAGTCTCCTGAAGCAGCTGTTGAAACATTTCGTACACTGAGGTTACAGTCTCAGAGTAGAAAAAATGTTTTGAAAATTGGTTCGAGTATATGCAAAAATGTATCGATCTCAAAGGTGAATATTTCGAAAAACAATAAAGCCATTTACCGAATTTTATATGTTTTTTTTCATATTGTTTGCAGAAACTTTTCCAACAGCCTACGTATTTCTATTTTTTCGCTGAAAATGACTCCAAGTGAACCGAAACGTTCGATATAATAAATGAAGATAATCACCAACACCTGAATATTATCTGCATCTTCTAACTCTTCGTTCTTACATCAGCGTTAGATTCTCATTAGTTCTCTCACTTGTTCTGAATTTCTAATTATTGTTTTTAAAAATTTCGTGATTACAATTACTTTGCAAAACATTTGGTTAAGCTATTTGTTTATATCTCGCCGAACTATCCCAGATTTTTAAAAAATGTTTCTACGTCAATTTATTGCTGAGAAAATGTAAATTTAACAAATTTTAATGTACAAAACCAGAGACGCGCAAATCGCCGAGCGACCCAATCTTCCCCACTCGACCCAGTTAAGGAGGCCAGACTCTCCTTGCACTTATTAAACGCTTCTTCAGCCACCGGCGTCCATATGATTGGCCGTTTGTCATTTTTGCGTGAATCGCGAAGGTACTCATTTAATGGTGTCTGAACGATAGCTGCATTATGCACTAATTTACGATAAAAGTTGACAAGCCCAAGAAAACGACGCAATTCGACTATAGTGTTAGGCCTTGGAAACTCGCGAATAGCCTGAACCTTATCGAGTGTTTACACCCTTCGCTGTTAATCGTAAAGCCGAGGAATTCTAATTCTTGAGAATGGATTAAAATGGATTGAAATTTTTTTCTATTCGAATACGTATTTTAAAATTAGCAAATACTTTTTTTTGGATTTAATTGGATTCAATTAGATTCAATTGGATGCAATTGGATTGAAAAAAACTGCATTTCCTATTTCAAATTTTTAATTGAACAATATTCACAATGTGTTGTGTGTGTGTGTGTTTTGTGTTGTGTTTTCACAGAAAAAGCTAATATTATTTTTAGATTGAAAGGCATAGATATACTCCATGCAATATATATATATTCCTATAAATGAATAAAAATGCATTGAAATTCAGAATTGAAAATTCTGAACACAAAACACATTGTGAATATTGTTCAATTAAAAATTTGAAATAGGAAATGCAGTTTTTTTCAATCCAATTGCATCCAATTGAATCTAATTGAATCCAATTAAATCCAAAAAAAAGTATTTGCTAATTTTAAAATACGTATTCGAATAGAAAAAAATTTCAATCCATTTTAATCCATTCTCAAGAATTAGAATTCCTCGGCTTTACGATTAACAGCGAAGGGTGTAAACACTCGATAAGGTTCAGGCTATTCGACCGCGCCGGCTTCCCTCACTCCGCCTGACACACTCGCTCGCGTTCAACTTTCCAATGGTTTTAAACAAACTTTTTCGGCAGCAAAAAATTTGAGAATATTTTAATAGCAAATTCAATTCTTCGATAAATTGATGTCAGACAGAACTCTTAATCTTAAAAATTAGAGTCACAATAATTTTTTGAAAAAAAATTGTTATCTCGGTTCGTAATAATTGGAGGGTAATCTTTTTTTAAATTCATAGAAAAATGTCAGATGTCGAATGTTTCACACGCTATTTGATATGATGCATATTAACGGAATTATTCCATTTTTTATACGAAAAAAAATACCCACTTTTTAAAGTAGTTTTATAATAGTTTAACTGCAAAAAATCGTTTTGTTATTACGTGTACGTAATAGTGCAACTCTTGAAGAAGAAAAATCATCCCTGTAAATTGCTGTGCGACTGTTCAAAGATGAAGAAATTAAGTTTTCCGCAGACAGATTTTTAATGAACAAATGAGCTTTTTGCAAAAACTAATGAATATTTCAGGCTCATTCAAGGCTAGATTTGTTCATCATTACGAGGGCTACATTTTACGAGAATTTCAAAGACTTGCGCTTTATTGCTTAAATCGCAATGAACAGAGAGCGAGTGAAAAAAAGACCTCTTTATTTTTTTTTTATTGAACTAATAGATCGATTTTAATGTTTCCACGTCTTATTTTGTAGGTATTTCGAATACCTACATTTTTATACCGAATTTTTTTCCGTACAATATCTTTCTTTTTATAAGCGAAAAATATGCTTTTTGCTTCACAAGTCTCGAGTTTCAAACATATCATTTCTTTTCTGATGGTCTTTCAAGACTTTCGTGAAAAGAAATGCTGATAATTTTTTTACGCTAAAATTCTAGTTTCATTGAACTATTCTCATTACTCGAGTTTAGTATAAATCATGTCAAAATGCAACAGTTACGAGATATTTAATTGTTTACAATTTTTCATGCGCGTTATATAGTATATTCCTCCTTTATGAAGGAAGAAACTATTCTGGATTAATAGGAGGGATACACTATTACTACAATTTATTAAAACTTATATGTTATTTAGAATGCCCCCCGCCCCTTATTGATGCCTAGGGCCGCCGAACGGCCAAGATAGCCGAGAAAAAAATTTTCGGTCGCTTGAAACAAGCGACTAGTGTGAGAAGGAGCTCGCTGTCTCGCGCTGCAGGCGAGCACACGGGCTCGTATTTATATATGTATTACAGCGTCACACCACGACCGAATAAATGACCGAACTTATAAGCGTAGAAAAGTGACGTTTTGATAACGAAATTTATGTTGCATGCCATTTCGTTATTATTTGCTTCATTATGAAAATGTGACTTGTCTCGTACTTATCAAAGTCGTAATTATCGATGAAACTAAAGTTATATTGGAATTTTATATGTATATTTTACTCGTTTCAACAGCTGTCGGACCGTGTTTCTGTCCGAATACAGGCACACTTTACGTACCTTTTATGACCATTTACTGACTGTCAAGGGAGGAAAGGATAGTTTTTATCAATTTTTACAAGTGTTTTAAAACGATTTCGTTTCATCTATTGTCTTTATTTAAAAATGGCATGCAACATAAATTAACGTGTCATTCCTCGCTTCTGACGTCACGATTCCAATATGGTCAGGAGCCTTAAAAAATTCTGGAAAAATTCTCAAAACTTTATAAGAAGAAAATAAACTTTTGTTTTTCGATGTTTTTCTGTAAAGTTGATAATATTTGAGTAAAAAATTGAAAATCAATATTCAGTGACATTTGGTAAATATTATAATATCTTATTAACTATTGCGAAATTTAGTCCTTAGACTCAGTTTAGCCGCTCTACCTGCCCACAAACGTTGTCGGTTGAATTTTCAAAACATCCTGTATATCAAAATATGAATAAATACATATTTATAAAGACAAAATAAAGGGCTACGAGCCAAGCAAGGTCTTTAATGCTAAAATATCAAACAATGAATAATGATAATTCTAAAACATACGTTTCAATCCCGATCGAGTTATTCTCAATGTTAAACATGGAATTAAAAGATATAGTAACAAGAAAAATTTCGAGCCCCGCATGTAATCAATGATGGCTCCTTGCCATGATGAAAATGAATTTCTGTCAAGCTAGCAGGACCAAAAGAGTAGATTCGAAAAAGACCTTTTGAATTATTTAGTGCTTATTTTGTGCTAATTTGTGTTACAAAAAACAATTTTGTATCATTAAACAATTTTGTATGCATTTAGAAGAAACGTATAGCGCTGCTAGTTTAACATCAAGTTAATAAGACCACAAGAAAAAAAAAGAAAAATAAAATAAGATTTGAATAGTACTGATTTTGTGATAATTTGTGCTATCAAAAATAAGTTAATATATTGATCCTCAAGAACTAACCCGTAATAAAAAGGCTTAAGAATAAAGTATTCTTCGCTACGAGTAGAATCAGTCGCTACTTCCACAATAGAAGTGTTATAATTTGTGCCGATAAAATATGAAGTTTCAGATTTTATGCTCCCGCTACTTCTTCGGAAACTATCCCCGATTCTTATTAAGCTCTAGTAAAGTATCCTTCGCCACGGGCAAAATCAATCACTACTTCCACAATAGAAGCATTATAATTTGTGTTGCCAAAATATGAAATTTCAGATTTTGTTTGCCCCACCGTTCATTTAGAAACTACTCCCGATTCCTATTATGCTCAAGGGTAAAGTACCCTGTGCCATGAGTTTCCGAAGGAACGGTGGGAGTGCAAAATCTGAGACTTCATATTTTGACAGCATAAATTATAGCGCTTCTATTGTGGAAGTAGCGATTGATTCTGCTCGTGGCGAAAAATACTTTGCTCTTGAGTCTAATTCAGTTAGGAATTAATCCTTAAAGAATGGATCAATATATTAATTCTTTTGATAGCACAAATTAGCAAAAATCAGTATTATTATTTTATTTTTCATATCCTTTTTTTCTTCTTATATATCCTGCCAGCTTGAAGGGATGCAAAATAAACATTCAGATGAAAGAATATTTTGTACGAAGTTTCATCTCAAAAGAGCCACTATTTCAAGATATTGAAAAAAATGTGATTTTTCATCAGTATCTTTTTTCTCCGCTAAATCTAAACAGATCTTTAAAAAAAAAAAAGAATAAAGAATACAAAAAAAATTAGAGTAAAAATTCTTTTTGTCATTCTTGGTTCAAAATTCTGTTTTTTAAAAATTCAAGAATTTTTTAAATCTTTTATTATTTTATTTTTGTATGATCTGAATGTTTGACCATTTCTAAAATAATTCAGCAGTTAAATCTCATCATATATTATATTCAAAATTTTTTGGTGGAACATGTATGGTATAACATGTTTTGGTATAACATGTCGAAAAAACATTGAAAAAAGAATAAAAACCGTTTTTTCGATCCATTTTTCGACCTAAAATATACCAATTGACATATTTTAAGTTATTCTTAATTTAAATATAATTGTATTAGGCCCGATTGCAACGTTATTTTGATTTTAAGTAAGGCTTAAAGCTCTTTCTCTGTCTCTTTTTGGCTTTAAAACGAAACAGAGAGAGTTTCAAGTCTCACTTAAAATCAAAATGACATTGATGCAACTGGGCCTTAAAAGTGTAATTTAATTTTGAGGGTTTTGCAAGAGATGGCACTAATGTCAGTGTTGTCAAAAACATTCCATCGCAGTTGTTGCTTTACTCCGTGATATTTAATCATTTGTCAACGATAAATGCAGTAAACATTATGTTTCCTAAGGAATATTTTCGACATCCGTTGCTTTTGTTTTTTAATCAGAAGAAAACAGCGACTGAAGATCATAGAATTCTGATAGAAACTTATGGTAATGTTGCTGCATCAATTAAGACATGTGAATATGAGTCCAAACGATTCAAAAGTGATTTCAATGTTAAAAAAAGATCGCTCAAGATAATCAAAAAAGCTAGAAAATGCAGATTTGCAACCATTATTTAATGAAAAGCCAACACAATCTACTTCAGAACTTGCTAGAGAATTAAATGTTGATCGTACAACAGTTACTAAACATTACGGGAAAAATTCATAAAGAAGGAAAATGGATTCCACATCAGTTATCAGGAAATGCCATTACAAATCGATTGAACATTTGCATTTCGTTGATCGCCAGATAAAAAAAGAATTTTTTGTATCAAATTGTTACTAGGAATGAAAAATAGATCTATTTTGATAATTCCAAATAAAAAAAATCATGGGTTGATTCAAATCAACCAGCAACATTCACTTCCAGGCACAATATTCATGGTTCAAAGATATTACTGTGTATTTGGTGGGATCAGAAAGTTTGTATACTATTAAATTCGAAAGAAACTGTCACCGCTGATCGTTATCGACAACAATTACACAAATTAAAGCAAGCATTAGATCAAAAACAACCTTCAATTGCGAGTAAGCGATGCAAAGTAATCCTTTTTCACGACAATGCTCAATCTCGCATTATCAGTAAAGTAAACGATATTAGAGCTGGAATGAGAAGCTTTACCGGCAGGGATTTAAAACAATATAAAAAATACCAGATCTATATCGGTATTTTTCGATATTTATATATTATATAAATCAGGGGCTAAAAATGGAAATACTTTTATTATCAATAATATACAGGTATTATCATCAATACTTCTATAAAATAATAGCGATATATGAAAAACCGAAACCGAATAGAGTATTGAATGTCAAATACCGGTATACGCATAAATTTTCGATAATATCAGTGTTATACCGGTATTACTATTATTATATATAAAACATTATTTTATACTTAAGAACTTTTATACAAATTTATTTCTAAAAAATTTATTTGTAAATGTGCATATAGCTTTGATGTATGAATATATAGAGTTCACTTCACAATCAACAAAATTATAACCTTATATTGATATTAAATATTCTTAAATATCAATGATAATTTTATTCTGTTACATAATAAAATATGAGAAGAATATTAACGAATCTCGTATATGAAGATTTTTCTTATGATTCGGGGTGTAACGTATCTGTCTGCTTAATAGAAATTTGCGAATATGTAAATGAAATTTATATATTATACATTACAGGTTCGAAAATTCAACCGACAATGCTCGTGGGCAGGTAGAGTGGACTAAACTGACAAGGGAACCTCTCGAGGTGTTCAAATTCTGATTTTAATGAAACTTTGTGAACTTGTAGCTCACGAAAGTTTTACAATAAAATTACTTCTGTTCACATCAATATTTTTAAAAAATAAAAAAATTTTATTTAAAAAAAATGTTTATTAAAAATATTATTGATGTAAATAAATGAAGGTAATTTTGTTGTAAAACTTTTGTATAAAACATTTTTTGATATTTCGAATAGTTTTTGAGATACAACGGAAAAAGCTGAAAACTGCTGTACACGTAAGGGGCGATGTCACTTCAAACCATTTTTCCGCCCCAACTGATTTTCTGTATTCATCTCTTTATATGACAAAGTTTCATTAAAATCAGAATTTTTTGACACCTCGCGGAGTTCTCTTGCGAGTCAAAAAGTCCTCTACTATTTTGCAATTTTCGCAATAGTTAACAAGATATTATTTAAATATCGCTGAATATTGATTTTTAATAATTTTTTATTCAAATACTATTAACTTTATAGAAAAACAGCGAGAGATAAAACTTGTTTATTTTCTTCTCATGAAATTTTGAGAATTTTTTCAGAATTTTTATTATTGTATTTTCTCATGTTGATAAAAATAGTTGCCAATAATAATTACTAAATAGTTGATAAAAAATTCTGAAAAAGTTCTTAGAGTTCTATGAAAAAAATAAACAATTTTTATTTCTCACAGTTTTTTCTGTAAAGTTAACAGTATTTGAGTAAAAAAATTGAAGATCAATATTCGACAATTTTTAGTAATTAATATCTCGTTAATTATTGCGAAATTGCAAAATAGTAGATTGGTAGATCGGTAAAAATGGTAAAATAGTTTTTCGACTCAGTTTATACAGTTCCGCTGTATTTACACAAAAGCACTTGGCCAAAAATTGCGGAACACCTGTGATATAGTATTTTGGGTGGATACGTGCGTGTGTTAGAATTGCATTTAACTAGTCTTGTAGAAGGTCCCAGAAAAATTCCAACTAGATCTTGTTCTAGGTGAACAGATCTACAATTTGAGGAAAGTAACGACTCATTTGAACGCTTGAAAACTTGCGAAAATCGATCTTGAAATTTAGTCATTTTTTTACATTAATCTGATTATATTTCTTAAGGCGTATAGAATTAAATGAATTATTGCATCATGTTCAGCGACCAGAAAAACATACAGTACCACATTTAAAATCCAGATCAAGCCATTTTTGCAAATCAAACATGTATTAAAGAAAATCGAAACTTTGATTTAAAAATCGTTTACTAGCGACCTCTAAATCTTAATATTTTTTGATAAAAATTTAGAGATGTTCTTTTGGCATGAAATGAAAGCTTTCGAGCTGAAAGCCCGATTAAAAAAAATGTCAATCTAATATATACTGGGTGTCTGACACCACCTATGCACCCCATTCGGAAACAGAGCATTTTAGAAATTGCATTTCATATTCTAATAGCTTATCTTGAGAGCTTTCCAAAACGCTATAATCAAATATTTTTTCATTAAAAACTTTTTGAGTTATAAAACTTGAAAGTTTCAATATTTTGACAAAATACAATAATGTCGAATGGCCTTGATAAATGTCATCTTAATAAATGTCTTCCGGGACATGATTCTGAACAACATTCAAGAGGTTTTAGCCATCAGTTAAACTCATTGCCGACATAATGCCGGCGATACTGTGACTTTCAAGTTTAATAACTTAAAAAATTTTTAATAAAAAAATATTTGATTATAGTATTTTGGAAAGCTCTCGAGATAAGATACAAGAATATGGAATGAAAAATAGGGTAGTGTATCATTCGGAAAAATCAATACGACCTTCATATAACTTTCAAACGACTATTCAAGATCAAACTAATAACACCATCTTATGTACATCTCGAAACCATACAACTTTTATAGGAAAAGTTTTTTCCTAAAATGCTCTCTTTCCGAGATAAAAGAAATGTATGGGTAGCTCAGACACCCGATATGTATATATATAATATACATATATAAAATGATATACATATACAGGGTTGGCCATATTCGACGGAAAGATGTTTTTTTTTTCAATCATGGGAAACGTCGTTACTCGATCTAACATCTCTTTCCCATGATTGAAAAAAAAAAACATCTTTCCGTCGAATATGGCCAACCCTGTATACATATATCAAAAATAGGATGTTCCATTAAAAAAATCGATGTGATCTTGGCGACGTCACCCAGGTCAAATCAATGGTATCTTCTTATGTCTCCCTCCAAATCACAACTTTTGTTTGAAACATTTTCCGTATCTACCATAATTTTTTAGAAATCTTAATACATTATTTAAAATGGGACACCCTGTATATGTATATATGTAATTATTCGAACTGCACGCCGAATTGATTTCTCGGATTTACAAACTGTAGTATTATCATGAATTAAATTGACAAGCAATTTTTATAATTTAATGTTCAATTAGGCATCTTATTAGAAAGATGTTAATATGTTGAAAAACTGTAAATAAATTTATTTAAGAATATTATTAGAGCCACGGTAGTCTGAAGGATTATGTTCATACAAAATATAGAGATCCGAGTTCGACTTCCGAGGTAATATTTTTTGTAATAAATTCATTTACAGTTTTTTAGCATATTAACATCTTTCTAATAGGATGCCTGATTGTGCGTCAAATTATTAAAATTGCTTGTCAATTTAATTTGTGATATTACTACAGTAGTTTAATTGCGTTTATAAAAAATCAATTCGGCGCACTACAAATGTAGTATATATGCATGTACATATATAGTATATTTATATATTCATATATAACTCAGATTGAATCATTTAAAAATTAAAAATCTTTGATCGTTACAGCCATTACTTCTATTTCTTATTGTTAAGTTTTTAATATTATAGTATTATTTCGCATAGATTAGACAACGAGAATTCCATCTTCTCATTCAGAAAAATTAACTTATTAACTTATTTCAGTATTTATTCCATTTAAAGCAAAGACCAATTTCTAACTTTATTAAGCATGTAACTAATAACATGATAAATTTACCTTAATATAATATAGTATCAAGAAATATGACAAGTTTTTTATCTATAATATCTATTTAATCCAAAATAAAAGAAATACTGAAATCAGTTAAATTATTTTTTTTAAATGAGGAAAAAATAGAATTCTCGTTATTAATCTACGCGAACTGTATAATATTAAAGTTTTAAATTATTGTCTGCTGATGTGGGATCGAAGATAAGTATAATTATATTTAAAAACTTCAAATATGTTAACTGATACATTTTAGAAAAATGATGAAAAAATAGTTATTTTCCGATATGTTCCATCAAATCTAAAAATCTGAAAAAATTACGAGTATAATTGTGATAAGATTAACTGCTGAATTATTTTAGGAGTGATCAAACATTCACATCATATAAAAAATGCGATTTTAAAAATTCTTGAATTTTTTAAAAACAGAATTTTGAATTAAGAATGAAGAAAAATTTTTACTCCAATCTTTTTGATACTATTAATACCCATGACTTTTTTTTAAAGATCCGTTTAAATTTAGCAGAGAAAATAAGATACTAACAAAAAATCACATTTTTTTCGATATCTCGAAATAATGGCTTTTTTGGGATGAAACTTCGTACAAAATATTATTTCATCTGTATTTATTTTGCCGCCTGTGGCGGTCAATTACGTGCGAGACCCAAAATTCCCCTCATGCTACTATATCATTTCAAATTATTAAAGACGGTATACAGTATGATTTTTTAAAACACAACACGCAATATTCTTTATTTCATATATATAAGTTACAATAGAAACAGTTTTATTTACTATTATGTTTTATCTTCGTACTAGGAACAATCTTCGCACAAATAAATTTTAGTTTTTTATATGTTTACATTACTGTCTCATTTTTTAAAAAGTTTTTTTTACAGAAAATCTAGATTTTTTTCTTGATTTGGATCTCAATTTACTTTGTGAATTTATATGTATTGCACACTCTTGCCTTCAAACTTTTCTGTTCCTTATTGTCCTAGTTCACATTTTTTTAACTATTTTACTAACTATCTTATAGACATTTACAATTTTCTTTCAATCATCATCGGAATTGCACCTTGATGGATTCAGAATAGTGCAGCTGAGTGGGACTGGAATTTTTACACGGAAGTGTGCAGAATTTCAATATTATTGTATTTTTCTTATAATAGCCTGAAATGCGGCCAAAATACGAATATTGTAACAATAAGTAAAAAATAATCGTTTTATAAATTAAACTTTAATTGTTTGCGCAATACGTACCGCGCCGTACTCTAATTTGCCCAATTTTTGTTAAATTTTTTAAATTTCGATAATCCTTAATTTATTATTATTCTTTTGTATGTTTTAAAATACAATTTATTTGATATTTTAGCCTTAAAGATCTCATTTGGCTAATAGCCCTTTATCTTGCTTTTTAATTTTTAAATTAATTGAATCTTTTATTTATTAATTGAATTTTTAAAATAAATGTTTTTCATTAATACATTATATATTAATAAAATATTTTTAATAGTGGTTACTAATGTGGTTTTAGCCTAGAAAAATTAGATTTTTTTGGATGCAAAATTGCCATAAAAGATTTGTTTGTGGGAAGTTGTTCAAAATAACGTATTATACAATATACTAAAAGACTGCCAGCGGACTTGGAAAACTTTTCAGCTTCAAAAAACTCATTAAAAATGTGATTTTTCAAAAATATATCAGAAAGTATCCATTTTATCATTTTATCGAAAGGGTCACTATCAAAAAGAAAGCTGATAAAATAACAATTTTTTTTTTTTTTTTTAAGATCGTACGATCAATATTTTCCGTGATAGAATTTTTTAAAGAATGTTGTATTTTTGATTCGAGAACGAAGCGAATTTTCAAACCTTTTTTATAAATATCTCGGATCTGGCTATTTTACGTACAAAATATGTCTTATAGAAATTGAAGGTTATTGAATTCCCTATATACAAAATTCAATCATTTTTTATTCATTCTTGTACTACCAATAGTTTTCGAGTTACGATTTTAAGAATGTTTCCCTTTATTTCTGAACGAATTTTTTAAGAATTTTTACGAATGTTTTATGTAAATATCTCGGATTCAACTACTCTTACGTAAAAAGTATTTATTATCAAATCGAAAGATTTTTTAATTCCCTTCAAAATTGTTTTTCATTGAACCTCGTACGATGAATAGTTACCGAAATATAAATAAGTTTTCTCAAATTGTAATAATAAAGTTTTAATGAATAACTTGCTTGTGACTTATCGTTTATAAAAACAGACATTCTACATAAACAGTCGTAAAACTTATGAAATTAGTTTGAAAATGCTTTTTTTAACCTCAACCAATAATTCCCGAGATATGATGTTACGATCCTCAATTTATGTTCAAATATGTTTATTTATCAAGACAGTGTGTAATCGAATTAGAAAAAATAATATTCGTATTTTTCTCAAAGTTTACATATATTTATATACGATCCTAGTTGCGTACCCCTTTCCAAAATTTATTTTTGGAAAAACAGCTTTCAGAAAAATCGTCTTTTTCCAACATTTTCTTAAAAAAACGTGTTATCCATTACTTTTTTATGTATATCTTAATTTTTAAAGGACTTATGTAAAAAGTAAAGTATACCAAATTAAAGCTCAGAAAACTTTCTATAAAATACTTTTCTTTCTTTTCTGTCCATCAATTTTTATGCAAGATATAGTTGTTTGAAGAAAATTTTCTGTGATTTTTTGACTGAAAATTATGATTCATAACTTATATAAAAACGGTGTATTTGGAAAAATTAAGATTTTTATTTAGATAACGATACTTTCTAACTTCTTAATAGATAACTCCCTTGAAATTTTAATTAGTTCATATTTTTAGGACCAATAGTTTCGAAGATACAAGTACGATCTTATTCAGATCGCTAATTCTGATAGTAACTGTAATACCACAGAGCTAGTGTGATATATATATATGCCTTTTTTGATTCTCATACTTTAATTATGAAAATGTGAACATTAACTCTCAGTACACAATCCAAAAAAATCTCCGTGCATACACAACGAATAATTCTAACATGACATTTTTCTTTTGCTTGTATCTCGGATTGTAATGTATTAATTTTTTTTTTAAATTGATCATTTAAAAACTGAAAAAGAAAAATTTTTGGGTAAGAAAGTCAAAAAAGTCATAGCACAAAAAATATTTTGCAATAAGTAAAAAAAGATGCAATAAGGAAAAAAACGTGCAGCTTTCAAAATTGGTTTTGTTATTTTGATGTATACTGAGAATTAAGATTTTTAGAGTCAAATATAATGTAAAAAATGAAATTGATGATCCGAAATAGTAGGAAAAATTCGAAATCTTTCGAAGTTCGAAAAATTTCTGGAAATCTTAGAAACATATTGATTTGCTGATTATCAACTTTTTCGAATTTTTCCTACTATTTTGGATCAGCCATTTTTAATTTTTACGTATCCGTATACATACACGTATACATACACTAAAAAATAGTGAAAAATATTAAATAAAATATTAAATATATAATACAAGACACTAAGTTCGGTTAGTTATTTAAGCACATCAATTACAGCGCCGATTCCTAATTGCCCTAATTTACTTGTTTTTTTTAAATTAATTTTAATACAGGGAATTTTACTTCAATTTACATACAACTGATTCATATTTTAAAATATTTCCTTTGTTACAATATTTTTGTCACAAAATATATTTTAATTTTTTATTTAGTATTTCAGAGCATTCCAATAATCAAATAAACCTATTTAACTTTCGGATTCCAGAAAAAGCATAAAATGAAGCTTTAGAATTCCATTAAAATACTATCTAAAAGTTATTTCGATTTCATTGCGAATTCATTTAGACTAAAAAAAAGGCTACCTTTTGAATCCGAAAAAGAATTTACAATTGGTAATATAAAAATGAATTCTCTTGAGACTTTTAAGAATATTTTCAAAACAGAAAAAATAGAAAAAGAATTCATATCGTAAATCGGGAAAGAAAAAAAGAATTCTTTTTGGATTCTCTGTGTTATCTGGAAACTATATCTTGCACAAAAATTAACGGACAGGAAGAAAAAAAAGCATTTTATAAGAAGCTTTCTAAGCTTCAATTTAGTGTACTTTACTTTTTATACATAAGTCTTTTAAAAACTGAAACGTTTATAAAAAAGTAACGGAGAACATGTTTTTTAAAAAAGGCAATTTTTCTCGAAGCTATTTTTCCAAAAATAAATTTTGGAAAATGGTAACTAGGATCGTATATAAATACATGTAAACTTTGAGAAAAATATGAATATTATTTTTTTGAATTCGATTATACCTGTATTAATAAACAAAAAATTTTAACGTAAATTGAGGATCCCATAATATTTTTGAAACACAATATCTCGGGAACTATTAAGTCGAAGTGAAAAAAAAAGGCATTTTCAAGTTAATTTCATAAGTTTTAAGACTATTTATGTATATTTTTCACATACGATAAGTCACAAGTTATTCATTAAAATGTATTATAATTTGAGAAGATTTATTTATATCTCGATAACTTTTCATCCTACGAAGTTTAATAAAAATGTAATTAAAATTTTGTAGGAAATTAAAAAATCTTTCAATTTGATAATAAATACTTTTTGATAATAAATATTTTTTACGTAGGAATAATCGAATCCGAGATACTTACATAAAACTTAAAAAAAAAAGTTTTGTTCAAAAATAAACATAATTCAAAATAATACATTCTCAAAATAATATCTTGGAAACTATTAGTCGTACAAGGACAAATAAAAAATGATTTTGTAAGGAATTCAGTAACCTTCAATTTTCATAGGAAGTATTTTGTATGTACAAGAAGTATGATGAGAAATATTTATGAAAAAAATAAACAATCGCTTCATTCTAGAAAAAATCTTAATACAACATTCTTTAAAACATTCTATTATGGAAAGTATTGATCGTATGACCTTAAAAAAAAAGAAACGAAATTGTTCATAATTTTATCAGCTTTCTTTTTGATCTGGACTTTTATTTTGGTAAAATGAAAATTTTCTAAAAAATTTTTGAAAAACTTCATTTTTGATCACTTGTTTGAAGCTGGTAAGTTTTCCAGGTTCACTAGTGGTCAGGACTTTTAGTATATTATATAATCATTTCAAACAACTTTCCGCAAACAAATTTTTATGACAATTTTACTCCCAAAGCGCAAAAAAATTAATTTTCCTAGGCTATTTACAAAACCGTTCCATATACAGCACGCAATTTATACTCCTGTATAACGATAGCGTCCCTATACAGCGAGTATGTAGCTACCATGTAGTAATAACATAGTGGCAACCGATATTACCGTTGCGAAAGGATTAAAATACAAAATTAAAAATTTGATGAATTTTTGTTAATACGTAGACACGTAATATTTTACTATCCACTTACCGTCCACTATAATTCCATTCGCGAGCAAAAGCTATGATTTGCAAAAGCAATGTGATACCACCTAAACGATAAAGTTCTTCTACTGGTGGCCATACTGCTCTAACTGACATTAATTCTTGAAGAATTTCCACTTTTGCCTGAACTTCTTCGCTGCTAAATTTGCATGCCTACAAAATAAACACATTTAAAACAATGTATATGTATACACATCTAATATGTTAAAAATGTTAAAATATATAATAATTGATTTATATATGATAGTCAACAAAATTTAATTCAAATAATTTTATATGCAAATAATTTCACGTACAAATGTGTCATATTTCAGAATAAAATTATGTAATGGAATCCTAAAGCCGTCTGTATTACTGACTAAATTATATAATTTTTATATATAATATTAGATATAGTAAAAAGAAATCCATTATTTTTCCAATAGATGGCTTTAGTAATCTGTATCTCGTCTACGCGTGATACAGATTACTAAAGCCATCTATTGGAAAAATAATGGATTTCTTTTTACTACACCTAATACTTTTTTTTTCTTTCACCGATTCGAAAATCCTTTTCCAGGATTAAAATATATGCATTATGCGTTTCTGTAAGGTAGAGTTTATGCGAAGAACGACCAAAAATTTTGAAATTGATATATTTTTTACTATTTCTTAGTGTAACATGTCGTCTCAAGCTGTCAAGTCGTAATATTTGCTTGATACGAAAGTTTTGCAACCTTGTACTTACGAAATAGTAATCCACAAATATGTAGTTTGCACGAACAAATAACGTCGAGTTCTTAGAATTAGACGCTTAGGCGCTTTATCGCGACGAATTCGTTATACAAAAATTGACATGAACGTATGACTTTGTGTATCATAGGTTGTGTGAGATATTGATGCGGTAGTATATAAAGACATGTCGATGCGCTGAAAAAACAGCGATCTCTGGTGATTTCGTCAGAGTTCGGGCTTCTCTTTAGGATTCCCTTAATTAAATAGTTAAACGTAATTTAAACGAAAGAACTGTTAAAGGGATTTTTGTTATTTTGCCATTTTATCATATTTTGTACAACCAAATGATAAAATAAAATAAAATAAAAATAAGTTCTTAAAATGTTTCGACAATATTTAAAGAGTTACAAGCACTTGAGAAGCCAAACATTCTGAACAAAGATCTAACGTGATTTAAAAAAAATAACATTATAAATAAAAAACAAAAAAATTTTTTTAAATTTATTTTCTCACATATCAAAAAGATTTTGTATGGAAGAACAATAATGAAACGTTGTGAGAAAACATTATGTGTACGAAATTATGTACAAAATTATGTACAAAAGGAAATTATGTACAAAAGTACGTTGTTCCTAAAATATATTTCTTAAATTCCATACTTCTAGAACAAATTATCTCATTAGTTTCAAACTCTGTCAAAATATAAAATAGACGTTCCAATTATAAATACAATTAATATTATAAATACTATCAACACTTTTTTAAAAATTGAATTTTTAATACAATTTTTAATAAAATTATAAAATATAAAAACGTGAATTTTTCATAATTTTTTTGTATTTTTTATAGATATTCAAATATGAACGATAATTACGCTCAAAAAGGATAAGAACCTTTTTTAGTTTGTTGCTTCAGTATTGTGAAGTATAGATCAAATTTACCGCAACAAATATTAAGAAAATATAGATAAAAAAATTTTAGCTACAAGGCCTTTTTGTTTTTCTTTTTAAAATTTATAAAAAATTACTCATATTTTTTATTACTCTGATGAGAAAGAACTCCTTTAATTGCATAATTATTTACACTTTACCTTATAAGGTGGTAACGATGGTTGCCATGTATCACGTTCAACTCTAACATTTTCCGCACGTTGTAATTGTTCTGCTTTTAAATGCAAATGCGCTTCCATGTATCTCTTCAAAGCAACAGCTACATGTCGTACAATTTGTCGTGATGCACATTCTTCATCATCATTTATAGTTGATTCTTCTTCAATATTTAAAATTGGCAAAGTAGATATCTGTACAGAATTTAATTATATTTTATCATAAGGAATAATTTTAACTTAGATGAGATTAATAGATAATCTTCTTCTTCGTAATAAAAAAAAATTCTATTTTCCGTGCTTTATAAGTAAATATATAAATATCGAGTTAAACAGTTGTTGAGTTATTTTCATTTTGTGTAGTCATAAATTGATGTTTCCTTACTACATTAAACAATTTTCTCAAGCCATCCTGTGCATCAAACTCTTCCAATATAACTTTGAATGGAAAAGAAAACCCAAAGAACATAGTCGCGTGACATCGTCCAGAATCATGACTACGTTCTAATAACCATAATGCATAAGTCACGAGATCAGATATTATGTGTTTCGGTAACAGACACACTCGTTCCATAGCATCCTCGCAGTATGCCAGATAGTAGAGGCATATCGATACACCTGTTGCTGCAACACTCGGTCTTGGCACATCTAACAGTCTTTGCAAACCGCCTACATTTAGGAATTCGATTGAGAATTTTTTGTGACATAACAAAGATGCAAGATACTTAAGAGCTTCAAAAGCAAGTCTGCTATCCTTAGTTTCTCGCACGTTTATATATTTCAGTATTAAGTCCAGAGCATTATGTTCAAATACATGACCAAGAAACTCTTGATACTCTCCCATTGGTGTCAAGTATCGTAAAATTAGCATCTGCCGAGTCGCAAGAGTAGGAGGATACATTTGAACATTACCAATGACATATGATTCCATCTCAGCCCAGGAAGAATTTGAATTTCCTTCTAACAGTGTCAAATGTATATTAGAATTTTGAGACAGATTGGATAACTTTTGCAAATTGCATCTAGCGGATACTGGTACATTCAATATTCTCGTGGACTGTAAACCACTTTGTTTGGATGGTGTTACTTGCAAATTAACATGATTGTTCACAGTTTTCGGGATGGACAGAGGTGGAGACATAATCTTAGGATAGAGTTCATTATTTTTTACAGGCGTTTCACAACCAGAGTTACTTTTCTTTCTTTTTATAGCTGGCATGTCATTGAAATTGTGCATTGAATCATTATCATCAGAAGAAGGTGAATCTTGATTTTTCATAATTCCATTTTTCTGCCATTTCTCTCGTATTTTGCGTTTTTCAGAAATATCTTTATCAATATAATCAACACTATTTTTATCTTGTCCAAAATGAGCAAATGGCCTAATATTTTTCTGATGATCCTCATGCATTTTTTGCTGACGGTCTTCGTGCGCTTTCTGTTGCAACTTATGTAATCGTTGCAACATTAATGGTACCATTTTAGCATTTTGATCTCTAAATCCCGTAGCTATATCTTGTACTTCCATAGCAGCGGCCAAAAGTCCAGTCGAATAACTCTGTAATGGTTCAATGCTTTTTTCTGCCCAAGAAAATAATCTGTGTATAAGACCTTCCATATCTGGCTGAAATACTGCTGAAGTTTCTAATCCTGGAAGTATGTCTAACATCAGACGACAGGCAGCAATGTTTAATTTTCTGACATCTCTCCCAGTTATTCCTGCGCGAGTCCAATATGTATCTCTCAAATAATCATTTATTAACTGAAAATAAGTATATTGTATTATTATTAAAAGATTCACACAATAATATGAGATTATAATTTCAAATAAAGTATAGAAAAGTGTTGTTATTAAGACAATGCTGAACTCATCTGTTATTACTGATAAAACGCAATTTTCTTATTATACCTTATTTATCTTATTGCTTTTACAAATTAACAAATTTTTTTCCATAATTAAATATGTACTAATATATCAAATCAATCGATTCTATATAAAAAACAAAAAAAAATGTTTAATTTAAATCTTTGTTTTCAGCATTTATTAGTTTTTAGCATTTAGATCTCTGAACTCGTGATAAAATTTGCGTTATTTAAAATTTTATAGCTACTTACAAAATAAGAGTAGTCTGACTTATGAATTATATGAAGAAATAACGTAGAATTTTTAAAATTAGATGTAAAAATCAAATATGAGAAAAATTAATATAAAAAGATGTACATATATATATATATATATATATATACATATATTATATATATGTAATCTACATATAATATTAATATAACAGTATATAGTAACATGTTAGTACTTTGTAAATTGTATGTCTATATTGTAAATCATGCGTAAGTCATAATTTAATTTATGATACTACTGTTCCAGTTTCAATTTATAATTGTTTTAAATGACAATAATCAATGTATTGTGTTTATAGTCAAATATACTGGAAAATATATTTGAAATTTACATAAAAATATCATTAGAAATTAAGATCCAGTCTCTTTTTGGGATTCCTCTACTTGTTCATATAGCGTCTAGTTCAAACCCTTTCAAACCCTACATACATTGCAATACACATTAAATTTGAAGACATAATCATTAAATTTTATTTAGTTCTGTCAACATCTAAAATTAATATTCTGATTCTGTAAATCTTGACATGTTAATATCATTGAATTGTTGATACGCAGATGTTATATGAATTCACTTTTCACCCTCATATGCTGTAAGCATCATTTCATCTTCATTGTCAAATTAAACAAGAACAAATGAATCTTACAATGAGCTATAAGTGCAAAAACAAATGCACTTATAGTAGAAAAGCTAAGTGACAACAATATAACTATACCGAATAGAATCAGGGTACAGATGTACATAATATACATCTCAAAAAGTCAAAATTAAAAAAAAATTAATTTTTTAGATGAATTACTTGCTAAGTGTCTTTGAATTGAATTAAAAAAAAGAATGTTATTGACATGCTTTCATTAAAATTAGGTCTCAAGAGATTAATTTATGGTTTGCAAACTACATAATTAATTATAATGGAAAATACTGTATAATACAAAATCTTACATTATATATCTTGCAATTACAATAAATGTAAAATTTACTTAATATTGTTATACTTAAGGGTATTGTTATATCAATTGCATTAAAAAAAAATAATATATATATTAGGACATTGCATTGTAATGCATATTAAATTTCATTATGACAAGTAAAAAGTAATACATAAAATTCTGTATGTACATAATTACCTTTGTCATAAAATTATCCTTCCTAAATAAAACCTTCAATATATGTCCAAAATTACATTCTGGATCAGTACGTGATGGATGTCTTTCATCGAATGGATCTGGATCCATCTTCATATAATTTTCTGTCTCAAGTTCTATTATATCTGCTAATCTCTGAAGAACAGGAATGGGATCATAGGTTGATGAACTATGTTCTTCTTCCCATTGTCGTAGAATTTGTACAACATCTGTTACTTCTGCAAGTGATTCTGTATTTGCCATTATAGATCTGTAAATAATAATGTATTTAAAAGTCTAATATTTGAAAGTCTCTCTCTCTCTCTCTCTCTCTCTCTCTCTCTCTCTCTTTCTTTCATCAGTCTCTTTATTGAAATTTCAATAGACAACAAAAAAATTTTATTTGAGCTATGTGTATATGGAACATGTATATAAAATCGTACACTACAATAAATAAAATTAATCATTTTAAAACACATTTCTATAAAAGGACATAACAAAAGATTTTATTAAAAATGCTTGCATTAAAATTTTAATGACATTTTACATGACATTTTAATGAGTTCCATTAAACATAGCATGTACTCAATTGAAATGCAACATAAAGGTTAAATTACGCGCGAAAGATATAGTGCATGACAATCGATGTTGAAAATTTTCATAATTTTTAGATGTCAGTCATTTAAAGAAAACGTTCTCTTGGTTGGCCTCAAAGCCTCATCATGACATTATCAATAAACATTATTAGAAACGTGAGTTGTACCACACAGACACAACCTCAAAATGTTAAAAACAGTAAACAAAAGGTTCGATATAAAACAGAAATATTAGAGATATTATCCAAGAAAAGGATGTTTAGATGTACTAAAATTCGTTTAAATGAAATCGCGCAACAAAAAAGGAAGAGGTAAGCCGGCCGGCATTGCAATTCTGCGAGAATTTGCAATAAACACAAAGATTGTAGCTCAGATATTGATAATAATGATTCACCGCGTACAGTGGCGCGTGTATTTCATAGGTTAGATTCTGCAAAATGATTTTGTTCGAAAATTTTCATTCGATAATTTTTCTTTAATTTTTCTGATATCTTCAAAAATACGGATAATATATATAACTCGGGCACACATAATAGCCAAACAATTTTGAGAAATTTCCAGACTTACAAATGTATCACGTTATCACGTTATCCGGCTAAAACAGGCTATACAGGGCTACAGTTCCTACTGAGTTCTGCTGAATTCTTACCATAGTGGAAGGGATAACACGGGCCTAGTTTTCACCGAGGGTTTAAATCGAATCAGAATAAAAGTAAGAACTAACCAACTACAGTCGAGTATTCCCCTGTTTCAGTCGAACGACAGGGGAATGCTCGACTGTAGTTGGTTGGTTCTTACATTCTGATTCTGTTTAAACTCTTAATGGAAACTAGGTCACAATGTGTAGACTCATATTCACAATCAAATAATCAGGCCTTATATTTAAGGCTCCCTTAAATGTATCTTTACATATTCTACGAATTATTTCATTGCTGCTGAGTATCTAAAGATAAATTTAAGGAAGCCTTAAGTACAAGGTCTGACTAAGGCTGTGGTCAAAATCTCGCTACAAATGTTTTGAAGCATTTGATGGACCAATTAGAAGAAAGAATTTTACAAACTGACCAATTAAAAAACTTCAAAGCGTTTGCAACATCGCGTTGACCATACTCTATGAATACGGGAAAAAGTTCAAGGCAGCCGCTTAGGCCGGAATCAGAGTACGCATTGAAGATTGAGATTAAAAGATTGAAATATGACCAATCAAAATAGGAGCTAAATGCCCGTATTTATAGTCAGATGTACTTAAGATTTCCTTAAATTTATCTTTAGATGCTCAGCAGTCAATGAAATAATTCGTAAAGATAAATTTAAGGAAGCTTTAAATATAACTATGCGAGTCAAAATTCCTTTGTCCTCATTGGTCAATTATCAATCTTCAATCTCAATTTTCAATGCGTACTCTGATTTTGGCTTTAAAGTCGTCTTGATTAAGACTGTCTCTTTCAATCAAGAGGTCTATTTTCTGTGGCTGAACTGTGTACACTTTTGTGTACACTTTTGAAACTTAAAGTAAAATAGATATACGTTTGATATTTGTTTAAAGCGAGAAAGAAAGTTCTAGAATAGAAATAAATAGAAAACAGATCAAATATCGTCTTGAGATCGTAACAATTCATAGTCACGAAATAAGACGACCTTCAAGAAGAAATTCTTTCTTAAGGAATTCTTGTTTGATTTAAGGTCGTCTTGACGAAGATTGAACTTATTTGATATTCGGCTGTTTCCGGCTGTTTTCGTTGGATTATCCAATAGAAACATTGCATTTGAAAAGTATAATTGTACGAAATGTATTATTATATTATCTTTTGTATGATTAGACTGTGTGTTATGGATTCCGACTTAAAGTGCATTCTCTTATGAAAAAATTTCGCTGAAATTATTTCATATGTTTGGAACATTTTAGCGAAATTGTCGATTGAAAATTTATTGAAATTTCACTGAAAGTTAATTTTTCAGCTGACATACTGAAAAATCGCTGAAATTGAACTGAAATTTCTTTGAACTTGTAAAAACTTTTCGGAAACTTTTCTTAAAATTTTGCTGAAAATGAATTTTTCAACAAAAAATTGTTGAAATTAAACTAAATTTTTTCTGAAATACTGTTCCAAAATGGGGATTAATTTTAACAAAATTTTTCCATCAAAGTTGAAGAGCGAACTTTATAGAACTGTCTTGTCTATATTTTTCCTGCAGGTGATAATTAATGTTAAAAAGATTGAGACCTCCCCATGGAAATTATCACGGGATTATATTCCCAAAATCAAATTTATACCTGTGTCCCTTTCCTTGGAAAACTAAGGAGGGGCATAAGAAGAAGAATGTTGAGATCCCGTTTACCTCAAATTTTGATAAAAATACACTGAATCAGAGAGTTTTCGCGTAAAAATAAAGATTTAACAAGAAAAAAGTGTCGCGCTGTTCCGCGAACCGAAATATATCATTAAAATTGACGATTATTTAGGTTAGGAAATCTGTTATAGCAGTGGTTCGATCATTGCTTTTAAAATACAAATTCACTGCTTTAAAAATAATATAAAAAAATAATTTGTATTTTTAAAGTGAATTTGTGTTTTTAAAGCAGATATGTTTTAAAGCAGAGAAACTTAAGTTATTTAAAATTAATATCTTTTTAATTTTTTTTTATATGGATTAAAGTTTAAATCCAGCATTTCTTTAAAATATATGCTGCAACTATAAACACGACTTCGCCTTTGTCCAAATTCCTATAAATTTTGAAAAAAGTTTTATAATGTATTACAAATGTTTTATAATGTATTACTAAATTTATTAATTAAAATTAATAATATTACTTAATGATTTAAATATAAGTAAATCTATCGTGAACCTCGCATTTCGCACTTATTATATATGTTTGTTTTAATGTGAAACATAAAATATCATACATAAAAAATCTTCTAATATTACATTTATATGGATCAAATTTACAAGAATCATATTGGTTTCTGATCGGTTAAGTCTCGATCTCAAAACATTTCCCGTATGAATTTTGAATAAATATAATATTAAGAAGAATTGAGTAAATATAATATTCCACCTCAAATTTTGATAAAAATATACTCAATCGATGCGTTTTGTACGAAATGAAGGAATTTGACAAAAAAAAGTGTCGCTCTGCCCTGCGAATCAAGATATTAAGCGTTAAAGTTGACGACTATTTAGGTTAGGAAATATGTCAGCCGTGAAATACTGCGCTGCGATCACATTTTCATGCTCTATGGTCACGTGCACATGCGTTTTAGGTACTTATTGTAAATACATGTTCGGTTCACGTTAAAAAACATAATCTTAACCCATTTTTTGGTGCGAAGTGACCCTCATTTTGCGTGGAAAGTTGTAAACCTAGGAGAACTTTGCTTCTTGAACGTACAACTTTCCACGCAAAAGTAAAAAATGAGTTGAGTTAGGTTTTTTAACGATATGGATTTACAACCTTCGCGAAATGAGGGCTATCTTACCGCAGCGCAGAATTGCGGCTGACATATTTCCTAACCTAAATCGTCAAAATCGTCTGGCAAAAAAAAAATGTCGCTCTGCTCCGCGAACTAAGATATTAAGCGTTAAGCGTCATCAACTTAACGCTTAATATCTTGGTTCGCGGGGCAGAGCGACATTTTTTTGCCAGATTTCTTCATTTCGTACAAAAACGCATCGATTAAGTATATTTTTATATTGGTTCGTCTTTATATTGGTACAGTAATACCAACGGATCTCTTTGAAAGGGATTCGTGAGAAATCAGGATGAGATTGTATGCACGTCACTTTATTCTCTGAAGTACAAGTTGAGACTATCATTATCGTTCTTTTCTTTTAGAGCGCCAGCTCTTCCCCCTGTCGTATGCTCCAATCGAGGACTTCCATTAGGAACGTCCAATCACGGTGGTACATGGTGATGCACGATCGGCGCAGTATATATCCACGCTACGACGTAACTAGGGATATTATTCTTGGTAGTTTACCAACTTAAATGGTAATTGCTTACAGCTCGACCATTCTGCACTAGCGTTCGTCCTGAACGTAACTAGCAGTTTTTTTTTTAATTTGAAACGGAACAAATAATAAAATAAACGGACTACAAATAAATGATTAATCATTAATGCAACAAATAATTTTGTCTTATCTATTACGCTTAAGTCTATATAATGATAATTCATACACGTTTATATATTGGGTCATCTAAAAAGTATCCGCAGTTTTTTATCACTAGATGTGTGTTGATGATCATATATCTAGTGACAAAGTACCGCGGATACTTTTTAGATAACCCAATATTTATCAACCGCTATTAACAGAAACGCAACTCTTATACTAACTATTAAACGCAATCTTAAAATTATTTTGATACGGTAAGGTTTTACATAGGTACCACTGGTTTTATCCATGGTCGGAGTCTATCGGGCGACACAATCGAGTTGTATGGCCTAGGAGTAATGTTAAAACTTGAAGTATCTTTGACTATGTATCGATTGTGAGACAGTACTTTGTCTATCATGTAAGGATCTTTAAAATCTGATTTCAATTTTTTTACTTTCGCCGAGTCGTTCCTAACACGCACGTATTCTCCTGCTTTGTACTTCTTTGGTGCTTTGTGACTACGATCAAAGTATTATAAATCTTGTTATACTCTTTAATTTTAGTTTCGGTAATTCCAATTGCAAGCTTACGGCTCGTATCTCGCTCATTTAACTAAGATAAATCTCTCGATCCAGCACAGTTTCCGTTTTAGCTAATTCAGTCAAGAACTCGATGAGTTTACTATCGGAATGATTTTTCATGTCGTATCCTAACAATAACTTGGAAGGAGACATTTTAATCGCAGAGTAGAATATGTTATTAATTACGTACTGTATCGTAGCGAGTTTGCTGGGCCAGTCAACAACTTTTTAAGTGAGGTCTTCAAGAATCTATTAATTCTCTCAATCATCCCGTTCGCCCATGTTACTGCGATACGATGTTTTTAATTCCGCGAGAACGCAAAAATTCGACAAATTCAGCCGACGAAAACGCAGTTCCACGATCGGATACAATTTCATTAGGATTTCCGTAGTCATCGAACAATGTTAAAAAGTGCTTGATCACTTCGCGCATTGTAGTGGATTTTACTGGAAATAGCTAAGTGAATCGTATACACGAATCAATAAGAAGTAGAATGTGTTTTACGGAATTCAGGCAAGGGACAAAAATGATCAGTGTGCGTTATTTGAAACGGGGTTTTTACAGTCAAAATAATCTATAACTCGCCTTCTTTTGGGTTAGCTGACGCACTTGCCATTAGACAGGTCACGCAATCGTCACATAACTTTTGATTTTATGGCGCATGCCTGGGAACCAGTAATAGGTGCTGATGTCTTGAAAAGTCTTCTCGGTACCACAATGGGCAGATTCATCGTAGTAGATGTGTAACATTTTATGAATCATGCCTTCTGGCACTATGAATTTAATTCAGGTTCTTTTTTATATACTAGTCCATCGATAAGATCATACTCGTGGTGGGTATGTTTTTTTAAATGCTGAGCGACCACCTTAATATTCGGATCTGCTAAGCTGTCTAAGCTGGAGCTCTTTCTCTCGAGGCATAATTTCCGTGAATGCAACTAACCTGCTTAACGCATCTACGTGTGTCATTTTCTGGCCATTCCTATGTTGAATTATAAACGTATAGTTTTGTAATCGCAAAATCCAGCGAACTATACGTGGATTAATATTAGCTTTGTTCACGGCATGAACCAACGAATTACAATCAGTAAAAACTTTAAATGATGTTCCGGTTAAATAAATGTGGAATCGTTCTGTGGTCTTTACGATAGCTAGCATCGCCAACTGGAAAGAATGATGTCTGGACTCAGCCTGGTTAATGGATTGACTGTAATAAGCCAGCGTATCAGAATCTTGTTTCTGTAAGAGTATCGCAGCGAGCGCGATAGGACTCGCGTCAGTATGCAACTCAGTATGCAAATAAGGCTGATGAGGTCTTAATACCGGGCATGTGAAGCAAATCAGATATGAAAACAAATCAGATTTTAGTCATTCGAACGCTTCAATACAGTTATCAAATTTGAATTCCGCGTTCTTCTTGAGCAGCAAATACAATGGTTTGGCCTTAGTGGCGAGGTCCTTGATGAACCGATGGAAAAAATTCACAAGACCTAAAAATCGTTGTAATTCAGTAACTTTTTTTGGGAGGGGAAAATGTTTGACTGCTTCAACGTATTCGCTTAAAGTTTCCGGCTGAGAATATTACGTAATCCAGAAATTCAACAGACCGCTTAAGAAATTGACTTTTTTCAAAATTAATTGCAAATTCATTTTTTGAGTAACAACATTGCTTGTTTAAGAATTATCAAATTTTCTTCAATGGATTTGGACGGAAGTATGTCGTCAATATAAACCAAGATCTTGTCCTCTCTGATCAATGATTGTAGTACATGATAAACTCTCTTTTGAAATTCTGCGGAGGATTCACAATATCCGAAGGATAACCGTAGATACTCGTACTGGCCATCTGGAGTGGCAAATGAGAAATACTTAGTGGAATCTGGATGTATTTATTTTAATTAAATGAAAACCATCCTTTAGATCAATCAAAATAAACACTTTCTTGTTGCCCAATCTGGCCAAAAGATCTTCAATTATTAGAAAAGGAAATTTTTGCTTAATCATTCGATCATTGAGGAGACGTAAATCTACACAAAGTCTTAGTTTTTTGTTTTTCTTACGTACTGGTACAACCCTAGCACAATAAAAAGAGTTACGAGGCTTGATAATCTCTCTTTTAAGAAGATCACCAACAATTTCGCGTATTTCTAGTCGTTCTGTATGAGCGAATCGACATGGTGCGTACGCAAAGATGGAATCATTTTTAATCTAACACTAACACTAGTTAACTTAGTCTTAATCTAACCTTAACACTATATCCATCGTCCGTCGGAACAACAGAAATATTTTGTACTTTCTTTATGATTTCGCTAATTCTCCGATCGGTGTCACTGCTAAAGTCAATATCGAAACCTACTTTTTTATCTTTAGTTTCTAAAATGTAGGCGGACGCTTCCTTTAACAAATGTAATCTATTTAATTCATTCTGAGATATTAGGTTTAAATAGAAGAGTTAGATTACTATCGATAATAAAATCGCGATTTAATACAACGTGCGTTGACTATACATACATCGTTATCTATGGTCCGTAGCCATACTTTAAATGTATTCTCCGGTAATATTGATACACCAATATTTGTGTCTTGTAATCCAAGAACAATATTAATATTTGTATTGCTCAGAGTAACAAGATTGTCAGTAACGGGTGTATCGTACTTCAAATTTTGACCATAAAACAACTTATGCACCGAACTTAGCATGATCGAAACTGGGCTTCCCGTGTTTATCAGCGCGAACATGCTACACTTGGAACTGTTAACTGTATGTATCTCAACGATCGAGTTACTTATCTTTAATGTTCGCGATGTATTGTCAATAACGCATCCCACATGAGATAGGTTACCTTTCGGAGTTTCTGGCGCGGCTTCAGGTGTGTCTGCACCTGACGCTGTATTGGCTGATTGTTCCTTCTTGCGTAATTTATAGCACTCAGACTTGACATGGCTTTGCAATAAACACAAGTCGCTGCACTATTGCCCTTTGTCGAGTGTTGAGTAGATTCCCAAATTTCCCAAATTAATCTTAAAAAACTGTAATAAATTTATTGCGAAAAAATATTGCCTCGGCCGGGAGTCGAACCCGGATCTCTTGCATTCCGTCTTGAGCTTTTAGACTACTGAGAACCTTAGCAATAATTCTTCGCAATAACCAATATGTATAGAGAGTTACGCATTTTTTCAGCGCGCATGTATAAACAATAAGATAGGAAACAACACTGGCCGAGGCAATATTTTTTCGCAATAAGTTTATTACAGTTTTTTAAGATTAATTTGAGAAATTTGGGGGAATTATTAATATTTTAGGTTGATTGCGTTGAAAGTCTGACAACCATATCGGCACGTAATTATCATTTCTGAAATTAATTCGTTTATTTGAAAATATATATAGTTCAACATCTCAACACTCAGATCGTAGTGGCGCTTCGTATTTAAAAGTAACGTTAAAAATTGAGATCTTTTCGATATCGATTCGAATTAGAATTAGTTTAGCTAAAATTAGATAGAATCGATGATATTTTTCCTTGATTTCGTGCTCATTTATGATAAGAGACATTATTCCTTGAAATTCCTCAATACACAAAAATGACATATTAAGATTATATTGGATCATCTAAAAAGTATCCGCGGTTTTTTGTCACTAGATCTGTGTTGATGGTCGTATATCTAGTGACAAAGTACCGCGGATACTTTTTAGATGACCCAATATTAAAAAACTACGAAGTACAAATAAAAGTAATGTTATTCAGCGGGAGTAGAACAATAAAATAAGATACAAAGAATTACTAGAAGAAAAGATGTAGACTTTATCGACAGTTAAAAATGTTCCGATTCGTATAAAAAAATTCCACAATTTTCTAAAAAGTTATAAAATTATTTATAAATTCTGAAAAATTTTGAGAAAGCTTTTATGATTAGAGCAATATTGCAATTGTCGATATGAAATCGAAAAAAATGTCAATTCGACCTTTGAACGAAAATATTTAAAATATTGGGTCATCTAAAAAGTATCCACGGTTTTTTGTCACTAGATGTGTGTTGATGGTCATATATCTAGTGACAAAGTACCGCAGATACTTTTTAGATGACCTAATATAAGATTACGTATCACATATTTATACCAAAAATATTAAAAATGTATCAAACTCTCATTGTACTCTCTACATGTATAATTTTTTATCAAAATGAAAATGTTAAAATTTCGATGCAAATTTCGAATCGACAACTTTTCCATCGTAACAACGTCGAAACGACGTTTTTTCGAGGAACTATTTTTGACTGGGGTGTTGATTCCGCGAGTTTTGTTCCGTTGTCAATTTCCGCTCCATAGGAGCCTGCCTAATGGCTCCTGCACGGAGAACGTAGCAATGCTTGCCGCGCGGCGAAAATTATCGCACAAATCAATAAAACCGATTCTATATTAGTTGCATCTGAAGCTTGCATTTTGAAATCAGCGCTTCATATTGGCTGTCGCAACAAATTTGCTCATCAGCTTGCAACTAATATACAACCGACTTTAAGCCTCGTCTCAACAGTCGCACAGATTGTGTCGCATGTCGCGAGTAGTAGCATGGAAAGTAGTAGCATGGAAAGCGAATAGTAATAGGAAAATTTGTCACACGCTACAAGAGTGTCATTAAATATGCGTCTACAATAGTCACAACGATTGTTTGCATGTAATTCGACAATAAATTCTGAACGTCAACTTGTTGTGCTGTGATTAGCTGAACTTATGCGACACTTCTGTCGCAATCGTAGAAAGTTAAAATTGGCTCAACTCCGTACGACAAGAGCTCTTGCGACTACAACAATCATGCGACTATATGCAATATTTCTGCGATATTCCATATACATGCGACAGAGCTTGTGTGACTATTGCAAACGAGGCTTAATTCCTGTTCTACAATAGGGTCGCAAGTCATAAGCCGTAAGAAATTGGCCAATCACAGTTAAGTGTGAGAAGAATAATAATTGTCTATGATTGGATAATTTCTTATCGCTTACGATTCTATTGTAGAATAGATCTAATTCTATGTTCTTAAATCGGCCTTACCGTGCAAACTTCTAAAAATAATATAATACTACTTCCGCATGGCAAAAGTTGGATTGAGTTCAACTTTTGTCGCGTGATGAAAATTATATATCTATTACTTCCTAACAAGCGAGACGTTAATTAGTTATCGCGCCAACCTTTGTCGCGTGGTAGAAATTACAGGAGGCGTCACCAAAATCCGGACAATTTGAACAATTTCTTTAAACAAAATGTTTTCAATGAAAAATTAAATAATACAAAAAATCCTTGGCACTTAAAGAATCTCTATAGAGCACAATTATTCAATATATCTCCCATTAGCTTGAATGACGGCCTCTATTCTCGATCTGAAACGTTCGCACGCATGTAATGTAGCGCTGTCCATACCGAATGCTGTCTCAATAGTGGTCTTAATGCCGTCACATTGGGATGCCGAGACTTGTTTGTGACCCTTTTAACTACGCTCCATACGTAGTAGTCCAAGGGATTTAAATTTGGACTGTTGGGAAGCCAGAATGAGAGCCAAGGCGAGCAACTCGGCTTGTCCTAGCAGCCTCAGAGAACATCTGTCGTATCTTTAATGTATACGATTTGTATCGAAGATGCTCCTCAGCAATTCGACGCATTGTTGGCTCGCTTACATCAACAATCGATGCTAATTTTCGCAACGATTGCCCATCCGAAATCAGTGCTTGAGCCCTTTCAACGACTGCGGAAGTGTTCTTTCGCGGTGTTCTTCCTCGTTGGCATACTGGAACCTTCATTGGACTGTTCTATAGCCGTATATTTTGTACACTACATCATAAACAATAATCTCGGATATCCAAAGAACCGAATTATTTCCGTTGCTGAGCGCCTAGTGCCTTCGATGATCGTGGCTGTTCGATTATACTCCGCACTTGGTTTTAATATCGCAGCATTTTGCGAATATAACTGTTTACTAGAAGCATCAAGCTTTCTCGAACGCCAACAGCAATCTCTGGCGGAGGCATAATATAGCGGAAAATTTGAATTGAAATTTGTCCGGATTTTGATGACGCATCCTATATATCTATTTATTTCCGAGCAAACGAAATGTTGATTGGCTATAGGTGCATTCACACAAGCATCAAGCATTAAGCAGTGGAAGCAGCAACCAATCAGCTGAGCGATAATGTAAAAAATATTTTTTACGCCATTGTAAAAATCGCTTCGTTGATTGTTTGCCGCTTTCGCTGCATGACGCTTTCCAAGGAGCGTCAATGCGCATATAATGCGCTTTTAATTCGCGTACGACTGCGTTGATTTCAAAACCACATTAATTATGCACTTAAATTGCGCGTATTTTAATACGATATTTTTACATGGTATTTGCGGATTTCAGGATGCATCCATACTTACTACAATATTAAGTAGAAAGCTGACATTATTTCGACAAATAATGTTAGCTTGTATTTTGAATTGAATTGTTTCTTTTAATTGACCAATCAGAAGAAAGAAAGTTACTATAATACTTGTAGACCGATTGAAGAATAGTAATAAAATTAGTAAAAAATTAGTAATATATTATACACGCAAAAAATTAAAGAATTACCTAATTCGTCCTCAAAAATAAGTAAATATCCAAAAGAATTAACTTCGTCAAAAATGATCATAACAAGATTTTTAAAAAAGCATTTTAAAGCTTGAAATTTCTACTTTCAAGATCGGTAATTGATATTTTGATCCGATTCATTTTTTACGTAGCTATACGAACAGAAATAAGTATCCGTCAAATCTGAAAATTTTGTACAAATTTTTCAAAGATCTATGGCGTAAACTAAAAATACAAATGCAATTTACAGCAGTCAAAAGAGTAAATCTGTATCTTCAATTTCTTATTGAACGTTGTACGATTTTGTTTCAAGAGTTATTCAACATTGAATAAAAAAATGATCCCTTTTATTTCAGTGTTGAATAACTCGGTGAAAAAAAATAATACAACGTTCAATAAAAAATTGAAGATAAAGATTTGCTCTTTTGACTGCTGTAAATTACATTTGTATGCGATTTTTAATTGACGCCATAGATCTTTTTGTAAAATTTATATAACATTTTCGAATTTGACGAATACCTATTTCTGCTTGTATAGCTATGTAAAGAATCAATCAGATCGAAGATATTATTTGTAATTACCGATTTTGAAAGTAAAGATTTCAAGCTTTAAAATGCTTTTTAAAAATCTCGTTATGATCATTTTTGAAGTTATACTTTTTTGAATATTTATGAGGACTATTTTTGAGGACGGACTAAGGTGATCCTTTAATTTTTTTGCGTAGGGTATAATAAATATTGTATATAATAATAATAATAATAATAATAATAATAATAATAATATATTATATTAATATGTATATTATTACTAAATAATAATACTTAGACAGCACAATAATGTTTTAAAAATATATTTAAAATGTATATGTTGGACGTTTTGGACATATTAAAAACATCCAGATTAGATCTATGGATGTTTAAAAACGTTTTCAAAACGTTTTAAAAACAGTCCAGTGTTACTATTTTGAACTTCTTAAAAACATCCATTTTAGGATTCAATAGACTAAAACTGGACTAAATTAATATATTAAACAAATTTTAGACCACAATCAAGACAAAATGATTCTTATATGAGTATTATTATTGATTAATATCTTATTTCAGAATACACATTATAAAATTATGATTTAAAAAAAAAATGTTTTTCTCTGAATTCGGGAACTAATTTCATAATGTTTGGAAACGGTCACTCATCCGGTTGCATACCGCTATCCACTATCCTTGACTTTTGAAATCGTATGGAAACCGTTACACTTTGATCCACGAACACCTATACATATAATCATGGATGTATAGTTATGATACATCTGTTCAATGTAGTCCTGATAGGAATTTGTGCAGTTTTACTGAACATCCAGTCAGTTACCATCTAATATTTAATTTTAATGTTATAACAACTATTTTCAGGTTAGGAAATCGTACGCTGGTACTTTCACAGTACCATCATGTATCGTTTTTGACTAGAGATCTCCACAGTCTCTCTATTCTATCGATAATAATACGCCATATTGATACGGTACGGGTTATATACCTAAATTATATGCAGTATAGGTACAATGTTGATATGCCGTACTATAATATCAAATACCGACAGAGACAAAAAGCAACACTTTTTTTCCAATGGATTTCGGAACGCAGCTTGCTTACCAAGTAATTAGTTCTTAATTCATGAATCGACAAATAAGAATCAATCGCTCGGTGAATAAGCTATATTCCGAAACCCATTGAAAAAAAGTGTTGCAACTTCTTAGTCCATGACTGACCTAATTTCCACCGAGGGTTTAATCCAGATCAGAATGTAAGAAATCACAGTACCAGTTATCATGTATATTGTCTTCGACTAGAGGTCTCCGCAGTCTTTCTCCTGTCGATAACAGTATACCGTATTGATACGGTACGAGATATGTACCATGATGTACCTAAACAGTACAGGTACAATGTTGATATGCTACATTATAAGATTATGTACACTTTTTGTACTGTTACCGTACAGTTGTGGCTATTGATGTGGCTGCTGTGCCCAATATGGCGCCGAGCGTGTCTGGCGATGACCAATTAACGGCGAAGGACAATTGGCGGGAAATCGTTAGGTTGCGAATGAATGCTACTCGCTGATTCTGATTCTTATGCCATAAGGCGGTTTAATACAAACTTGATTAATTATTTAACAAATATAGATTACAAAAATAGAGACGTGATTGCGTGTGTAAGACGGCTCAGATAACGGCATCGCGTTGCTAAGTTAGAATACGAGGAATTAAGAAAATATACACTATGAGTATTTATCCGACGATGCTAACAATTACCGAAAGACGTGAGCGGTAATCGGTATCAATCTCGCAGTGAACACAAGGTGATTCGAAACCTTAACTTCCGGAGTTTTAACTTACTAACTATCGCAGAGGCTTACACAAGGTCTGCACGCAGTACGCCATGATACCAGAGAGAGCGAAAGGAGGAAGAGCCGGAAAGAAGAACCAACTTCAGCGCCGCGATGAACGTTCGCAGCGCCGCAACTGGCGCTCGCAACGCCACACAGTTGTAGGGAACTACGTTATCAATATCTCACTAGCGCAGCGAGTGTAGAAAGCCTAGGGATTTTGTAGGTTGCGAGTTGCCTACAAGCAGCGTCAGAGAAAAAAATAAGACTTTAGATAGATTATGGCGCTCATCCTGTACGGTCATATTCATTTGAGCTCGAGTAATAAAGATTCATAGTTACCAGTTACAAGAAAGTGTCGATCATTACCTCTTATATCACATCACACGACAAGCGTGGGCTTGTTTTGAGAATTTGACTCATCAATTGAGTCACCTATTCCCATAGTAGCATGCAATCAGCGCCACCGGTCGGCGGCCTGGCGCAACACAAGCATGAACCCGTGTCCGTATGACTTGGTTAGAAATGTGCCGACTATATCGCTCTATCCTTTTTGCACTACGTTCTTATTGCTTGCCTTGTCGGTGCGCTGAGAACGAGAGAAAACCTTGCTGTTTCATTCAAGCGAGCTTCGAGCAACCGAAATATGCTTTCTCAGTCTCTCGGCTCTTGGCGTCAGGCGTGTATCAAGAGGCATGGAGGCATGGGAACGTTCTAGATAACATATAAGTTTTAATAAATTGTAATAAATTGTAATACACCCCTCCTATAAATCCAGAATATTATAAATCGTATCAAAACGCGATAGTTGACGGGAGATTAATTATTTATGATTTTCCATTCGTTTTATGTATCACGATCATAAATTCGATCCGCAAGAAATTGACGTGGTTGAGCGTAAGGTGTGAGATCGGAAATAAGTACTATAATTAGTAAACATATATATTAGGTCAAATATATTTTCATATAATTTTTGAAATTATTGTTCGTATGTGTAATTTTTAAACAATAGTTGTAGGAAAAAACTGATTCGCTTTTCAATAAGCAAATAAAAAATTATTTAAAAATTACACAACATATGAAGGCTTTCAATTGTGCACTACAAAATTATATTGGTATCATCTTTATTTATATTATTAGTAATTTCGTTTTCGAAATTTTGTTCATTAACAGAATTTTAAATGCGGATGTGATAGTGAGAAAGAAACATTTTATACAAAATATTGATCGACACAAAGCGTATTTGTTATTGTCAAACGCAATATTATTAAACATGTTTTTTTTAAGAATAGAAGTCAAAACGTGGTTAAACTTAAAACAATGT
>NW_011626482.1:213965-291535 GCF_000204515.1 Acromyrmex echinatior
AAATAAAATGCGCGGACAGTACGCTGATAGTCACGCGAAAATCCTGTTTTTCCCTTTTTTCCCTTAATATACTTTCGTGATACAAGTAGATTAATTATCTGTATAAGGTCAAATAATATATTTTCGTATAACAATTGCAATTATTCCTCGTGTACCTTAAAATCAAAAATTGTACCATAGGAAAAATGATTTCGACATGTATGGTATTCGACTTAATCGTTGAAAGATTTATATAAAAAAAACATCTCTCTTACGTGGGCCAAACTAAAAGGAAAGTTAAATCTGGAATAAATGAACATAAAACTAACATTAAAAAATTAAATAGCGCTCACAATGTGTCTCACAACATCAATTTGAATATTGTCACAAATTTAATTAGGATAATATTCAGATATTAGATATAGAATCATTCTTTCAAAAGAGACTAATGTCAGAAATGATCTTCATAAATAAACAAAATTGTATATAAACTGTCTTTCATGATTAGAATTAGATATTTTGTTTTCGACTCTTGAACAGTTCAATATAGTTTTCAAGTCTTGGATTTCACAACTCAATTTATTGTTAACACAGGTATCATAATTTATATATATATATTAGGTGTTGGAATTAATTCGTAGCGTTTTACAAGTGATGGGAAGTACTTTCATTAATGTATTTTTTAATGCTCATGTGAAATAAATAACATTCTTTCATTAAAAAACGCTACGAATTAATTCCAACACCTAATGGACTAAAAAATTTATAACAATAACCTAAGTGTCAAGCTCTTCGAAAATATAATTGAGCGTGAAAAATATTTTATCTCATTATTATAATGTGAATAAAATTTATTCGAAATTAGGTGTTCTCAACATGTATGAAAGTTATAACACACATTAATTTTGTAATACTGAAGATGACCTGATATATAAGGCTGAAACGTCTATTTTATTGTATTGTTTTTATTCTATAGTTATTTATTAAAATATAAATATTTCGCTAACATCTTGCCCTTGTGATGTATGCCTTTTCAATTACATTGTTTTAAGTTTAACCACGTTTTGACTTCTATTCTTAAAAAAAACATGTTTAATAATATTGCGTTTGACAATAACAAATACGCTTTGTGTCGATCAATATTTTGTATAAAATGTTTCTTTCTCACTATCACATCCGCATTTAAAATTCTGTTAATGAACAAAATTTCGAAAACGAAATTACTAATAATATAAATAAAGATGATACCAATATAATTTTGTAGTGCACAATTGAAAGCCTTCATATGTTGTGTAATTTTTAAATATTTTTTTATTTGCTTATTGAAAAGCGAATCAGTTTTTTCCTACGACTATTGTTTAAAAATTACACATACGAATAATAATTTCAAAAATTATATGAAAATATATTTGACCTATAATAATATATATGTTTACTATTAATTATAGTACTTTCCAATCTCATACCTTACGCTCGACCACGCCAATTTCTTGCGGAACGAATTTATGACCGTGGTACATAACACGAATGAAAAATCATAAACAATTAATCTCCCGTCAACTATCGCGTTTTGATACGATTTATAATATTCTGGATTTATAGGAGGGGTATATTACAATTTATTACAATTTATTAAAACTTATATGTTATCTAGAACGTTGCCATGCCTCCATGCCTCTTGATACACGCCTGACGCCGAGAGCCGAGAGGCCGAGAAAGCATATTTCAGTTGCTCGATGCTCGCTTGAGTGAAACAGCATGGTTCTCTCTCGTTCTCAGCGCGCTGACGAGGCAAGCAACAAGAACATAGTGCAAAAAGGACAGAGCGATGTAGTCGGCACGCTTCTAACTAATCAACTCACACGGACACGGATTCATGCTTGTGTTGCTACCGTTTGCCAGACCGGTGATCGCGTGCTGCAAGCGGCTCGGAATTCGCATCACTGAACCGATGTCTAGCATAAAAGTTATATATGGAGTGGATTCGCAAAGTTTTACCTGAATGGTGGGCACGCGACTATGTTTGTCGAGATTTACTGTTACAGGTTGCACTTCTGCCGCATTTTTATCTACTGGGTTTTTTGTAGTGATGGCGAGTGTGGACCCCTGTTGCACATCCAACTTCGAGGAACCATCGGAGTTTCCCTGATTATTTACTTCTGTTGTTACTTGCGATATATAATTCACAGTTGTCAAGAAGATGTCTTTGCTCTTTACAATAATAGACAGAATAGCGAGCCAGAAGATGTAGCATCTTGTCTTATCTTAGATCGACAATTTTTGGCGACATGTCCAAAATTATTGCAAATCTGACAGACAATTTTTTCTTTATTTACATTGCTCATTTCATTTTTTCCAACAATTATTGACCAAATGACCAGGCTTATCACATCATTGACAGATTATAGAAAACTTATTCTGATTATTGTTATTAATATTACTACTTGTTTTACAAAATTTAGCAATCAGATTTGGAGCAAAGTTGACAAATAATATTTTTTCTTTGTATTACATTAACAGGTCGTTGAGCTCAAGGATCGCGGAATCGACATTTATCGGCGCTATGCTCACGTTTTTTACAAATTTAACATATTAAAATCAGTTCCTAAATTAGTTATTTTCCTGCAATTAGAGGTCAAATGCCCCCTTATAACAAATTTGACATGTTTTGCGTAATTTATTAGTATCTAGTATTTTATCTGCTGTGTTACTGTGCCCTTGTCATAAATCTGTCATTGAGTGTAGTTCCTTTTCTATTCTCAAAGCATCAGCTGCAGTTTTTTGAACGTTTAAATTTCTCGCTATTCTCTGTTCGATCTCCGGTTTTAATTCTTTTCATGAAACATTTACACATATCCTTCTTTAATGGTAGTTTGATATCTTGATTAAGGAGAAAATTTCTTGAATCTTTATGTGCTTTCAATATTTGTTTCCTCAGAATTTTAACTCTATTCGTAAATAATTACGTCTTCCTCGTTCTTTTAGATAGATATTACCTTCTCCTTGTAACTGATAAATATTTTTTGATGGGGGATAAACTTGCTCTAGATATTTTGTTAGTTGAGATACACTGTCAAAATCTTGATCTTGAATTGTACGGTGGGCTTCGTCCACAATTCTTGTTCTAATAATTTTTGTGAATTGAAATTCAGCTTCCGCAGGCAACATGGATTTTGCTCTCTCAATAAAGTATGTTAATGGAATATTTTTCATCAAATTTTCCATCAAAAAAAGGGACGGCTTCGATCGCGTACTTTGATGTAGCGAATGGATTAGGATTCGCAATTGTTCTATCTTCTTTTAACTTACCATTTCTTTTGCCGGTTGAATTGTTGTATCCCCAGAACCGTCGGAGACAAGTGTATTAGTTAAAGTTCTAAACAGAGCTTGGTCGATCTCGGAATTATTCAGCGTAAAGTCAATTTGCTTATACGTAAACTTAGAGGACGCAGGAGTGGATTTGTGTATTATAAGATTATCGTGTTTAGACTTGCCCTGAGACTTTTCTATTGCGATTTTATAAACATTATTAATTTCGCTTTTGTTAGACATCATATTCATACCTGCCCACAAAGATACACACTTATAATCCCGGACGAGCCTGCAAATTCATTTGGTCTGTTACGTCCAAACCCGTGGAGATTTTAAATTTATGATCCTACTGGAGAGAAGAGGAGCTGGAATGGTGAGGATAGGATGCGGTCAGATTCTTGTACTCGCAGGTATCCGCAAAGAGGCGAGTACTGCGAGTCGAACCTTTTTCGTGCTCACCTTGGAATATCGGTCAACGTCCCAAAAAGACGCTATGACATCTGTTTCCTACGAGCGGTGCGATCGTCGGTTCGAATTTCGAATCAAGGAATCTAATTCCTTTAACTCGGGAGTGGACGTGCGATCTCTGAAAAGGGCAAGGTTAAACGACTACGAGATTTTTAGGGTTTTAAAATTAAAGAACGAAAGAAAGATATAAATTATTAGTAATGTTTATTGTTCCTGACCGTTATCAATCAAACAGAAGATAAAGAACTCGAATGAGAGAAACTCACTTTCTTGGATGCGGAAATAGAATTTCGGTGGTGGTGGAGGAATTTCTTTTAGGAACTCCATGAAATTCGTCGGAGACGGAGTTCCTCTGGGGGAAAATGGGATGGAGATGACGAATGAATCGGATGTTACCGGAAGGGTGTCAGGGAAAATTCGTTCTGTTAGAGCGTCCGAAAATGCAGGTGATGAAGATTGAGGAGGTGAAAGAATTCGAGGGGGAGATGAAGAAGAAGAAGGAGGTATCACCTCTAACGGGTTTAGATAGAGCCGGCGAAAGTAGTAGTGACGAAGGTGGTGGAGGCAATGCGTCGGCTGGGCGACTCCAATCTTGAAAACTCTCAAGTTCCTTGTACGCTTGGTCCAGGAGTTTCCGCGCTTGACGGTAAACTCCGCTTCTAAATCAACTCTTGTAGGGGCGGTTTAAGCGGCACTATGGTTTAGCGTGGGTTATTATAGCGTGATTAAATTTCGCGGTGAGTATACGGATATACCAGGTGTACAAGTACGAAGTGCGGATTTGAGACAATAGATGGTGCACCACTGCAGTGTGTAGTATAAAGATTTGACGTATATGCCATTTTGTTGTGTCATCAATAAGTGTCAAACGCGCATAAGTGATAAATTGAAAAAGTGTTTGCATAATATTGTTTTACTGTGTTCAATATGTCGAAATTTGTGCCAAATAAAGAGCATTCGCGGACAGTATTAATTTTTTGTTTTCATTTGAAGAAAACTGCTGCTGAATCATACCGATTACTTCGAGAAGCTTATGGTGAACATGCTCCATCGTAAGATACGTGTAAACGATGGTTTCGGCGTTTTAAAAGTGGTGATTTCGATGTTGCAGACAAGGAACACGGAAAACCGTCAAAAAGATACGAAGATGTAAAATTGCAAGCATTATTGGACGAAGACGATTCACAAACACAAAAACAACTCGCAGAGCAATTAAGCGTTAGTCAACAAGCTGTTTCCAATCGCCTACGAAAGATTCAGAAAGTCGGCAGATGGATATCACATGAGTTGAACGAGAGGCAGATGGAGAGGCGCAAAAACATATGTGAAATTTTACTCGAACGATACAAAAGAAAGTCGTTCTTGCATCGTATCGTTACTGGGAATGAAAAGTGGATATATTTTGAGAATCCCAAGCGCAAAAAATCATGAATAGATCCAGGCGCACCATCCACATCGACCGCAAGTCCGAATCGCTTTGGCAGGAAGACGGTGCTCTGTGTTTGGTGGCACCAGAAGGGTGTGGTCTATTATCAGCTGTTAAAGCCTGCTGAAATGCTTAATACCAAACGCTACAAATAACAATTGATCGATTTGAACCGTTTGCTACTCGAAAAACGACCAGAATATCGAAAAAGGCAACACAAGATCATTTTTCTCCATGACAATGCTCCATCGCATACGGCAAAACCGATTCGCGACACGTTGGAAGCACTCAGCTGGGAAGTGCTAGCCCATGCGGCTTACTCACCAGACTTGGCTCCTTCCGATTATCACTTATTTGCATCGATGGGTCACGCACTTGCTGAGCAGCGCTTTGGTTCGTACGAAAATGTGAAAAAATGGCTCGATGAATGGTTCGCGGCAAAAGGGGAAGATTTTTATTGGCGTGGTATCCACAAATTATCCGAAGGATGGGAAAAATGTGTAACTAGCAATGGAGCATATTTTATAAACCACTTTTTATCATTCTTCCGAATTTAACGTATTTTTTTTTGAAAAAAAATCCGCATTTCATATTTGTACACCTGGTATATACAATATATATATATATTTTTTTTTTGATCGAGCGATCTTACTCATTTATTACGTGACTCAAGTGACTCAAGTAACCGAAGCCTCCAAACCGCTGAGTCAATTCTCCTTGGGCAATCACAGAGATCTGATCCGGTTACTTAAGTCACGTAGTAAACGAGTAAGATCGCTCGATCGAATTAATCGCGGCTCATCACTAAGATCAATGGAGTGGTATGGTTGCGGACCGGCAGAGTGTCTGCTAGCTGGATGATTTGTATAATTGCGAACCGACAGAGTTTTGTGTAGGAGATGGAGCTGTTCGTGAAGGGCCATCTTTTTATATTCGCTAGTGGTGCCGAGTGCAGGCCTCGTATATTACTGGTTTAATCTAGGATTAGGGATATCGATTGTGAAATGAGATACTGGAATATGTGTCTAAGACAACTTTCGTCATCGACTATTTCCCGGATGTTCAATAGAGCCACATGTGTCATTTATTACCGAAAACTGCTGTTTGTAATTCTTATTGTATTTACTTCTTTTGTCCCTCGGGATAAAGTTCGTCTATTCGGCACTTGGTTCAAATTTTTAATCCAACAACTTCGTCCGAGTGGATTATTAGTCTTAAAAAGGCGAATGTTATTAAGCTCGTCTATTATATTATAATTCCCTATGTAGAAACAGGTGGTCTACCGATGTTATTTGTTAATAATTTTTATGGTGATGACAAAAATTTTAATCGAAGAAAAGAACTGTGGAGTCTGGACGTAACAAAAGGACATATTTTGTTTCAATTTCATAAAAGTCATTATTATTGTCTCTTGTATATTTATTTTTGTATTCGCAGTTTCTTTGTGTTCAATTTTTACAAGATTTTCAGTCGTATTGAGTAAACTGAAACTATGAGTACCAATTAATTCTTCTGTACTTAATTCTTTATCAGAAATAATAATATTTGAAAATTTTTTTGACAAAGATATTATCACTTTGAACTTATATTCCTATATCTTTCAGATTTATCAAGGAAATTTTGACATTTTCTTTCACAGTATCTGTAGAACATCCAAGTTCATTAATTATTTTAATTGCAGGCATTGTTTCTTGTTGCTCTTCAATTATATTTTCATTATCAGTTGCTTTTTCAGAAGTAAAAATAGTCTTCATTACGATTACTTTTTCAGATACATCACAAACATTTTCTATTAATTTTTGTTTTGCACAAGATCTTGTATGCCATCTTTCTTCTCTGGATTTTGCTTGAATTTCTTTTTGCAAACTGACATCTTTTCTCTTTGATTGAATTGATAGATTGAGCGATGGAATACTCATTTCCTTTAAGTGATATATACAATTTTTACCTTTCAAAAAATGTGACAAATCTTAGTTTTTCCTAATTTAAATAATTAAAGATAATATTTCAAAAATAAATAACAATTATACAATAATAATACTTACTTGATGGAATGAAATTTTTTTTGTAAAATGAAGAGAACACGTGGAAGTAGAAACCTCTCATGAAAATAGAAATCTTTTTTCCCATTTTTAATACTTTGATCCATGTTGTTCGATGATCAATTACTTCCTCCGTACCAAATTTGTTTGTGATTTTAACGAGATTTTTGTTCTTTTCAGGAAAATGAAAAAATTTAACAGTGTTATTCCTGCTTGGCTAGTGCAACCACAGACACAACAAAAAATTTTATTTTTATTTTTTCGCGGTGAAAATTCTATGATTTTTTCACTGCATTTGTACCAGAGAGATTATTTTTCTCTGTTCGTATTAAAACTCAAATGATTACAGATGATTGCTACAGTCACTAGACAAAGTTATCTACTCGCGCTAATTCTGATTTCTCCCGTCAGGTAGCATAGTGACACATCGAATTTCCCAATAAAAGCATTTATTACTCAAGTAGTTGAACAATATAATGATAAAGAGATTAATAATTTATGCATTGATCATTTCAAAAATCTTTTACATTTTGAAATATGAAAAATTATGTGTGTAATATGAACAATTTTGTACAAATATAGCATTACATTTTTATTTATTTATAGTTTAAATCTCGTTTTCGTGTATCTCGAGACATGTAATTTCCTTATTGATGCTTTCAAAGAATATAAATATTGTTCTTCAGAATAAAAAGTAAGAAGTAGAAAAGTAAAAACGGCTACAGAACATATTTTATGTTTTTTATATTAGGTGTTGGAATTAATTCGTAGCGTTTTACAAGTGATGGGAAGTACTTTCATTAATGTATTTTTTAATGCTCATGTGAAATAAATAACATTCTTTCATTAAAAAACGCTACGAATTAATTCCAACACCTAATAGTATTTAAATTGAATATTACCATTATTATACATTAATAAAAAATAATTTTTTTTAAAACTATTCTACACAAATCCAATATTTATTTCTTATTTTTATGTTTTTAGGTTTGTTTTTTATTTATTTCTTATTTTTATGTTTTTTTTTAGGTTTGCAGGCAACAAATGTGTAATACGTTGCAGATTTGTTTGATGTTAATTTATGTACTGCACATTTTAGATAGAATAATTCACTTTTTATATGATTTGAGTTCAACAATAATCAAATTTTCTCAAACTGCTGAAGAAAGAAATGTATGCGCAACACAATTTAAGGATGTATAATAAGAATCTTTTCTAAATTTATTTGAAAAAAAATTATATCCTACTCTCATAGAATGTACAAATATAAAATGTATATGCAAATATTAACAGAATAAACTAAATTAGTATAGATTATAGAAGAGTATAGAATAAATACTTTTTTTGATAATTATTTGTGCAACACTAAAAATTAAATTAATTTGTATGTTCAATTTATTATTTTCAGATATGTGGAATTTCTGGTATTGTTGAATACATTGATGATACATACATACCTATTCGAACACCATGTCATAAACCATGTCACATATGTTAATCGACATCATCAGACAGCTATTATCTTGCGATGTTCAAAATATGTTTATTGATGTTTTTATATAGGTATTCCTAGTAAAATACATGATGCTCGAATATATAAAATATCCTTTATTGGAGAGAAAGTGTGTCAAATGGGAAATGATTATCATATAAACAGAGATGCTACATATCCTCTATCCATAAATTTAATAATACCATTAAAGATTATGACACTTTAAATGAAATAGAAAGAACATTCAATAAGGCATTTTGTACCGCTAGAATAAAAATAGAAAATACATATGGTTATTTAAAAAATATATTTAGACAATTAATTCGTTTAGAAATGTGGTATGTTATTAAAATGTCTAAATTCATTGTTGCTTGTTTCGTATTATATAATTTATGTATTATTAAAAACGATTATTTAGAAAATTATCTTATAGAATATATAGAAATATATTACGAACCAAATAAATATATACTATATTCATCTAAAGAAAGAAATCTCAATAAATAAAATAGATATGTTGGCTACTACATATATGGAATCTTTGGAACACGTTGCTATTTAAAATATTACTTTATATTATGTTGTGTTTACACAATATATTTACAATTTATTACAATGTGCACGTTATATACATTTTTAGAATCTTATACATTTATTTTTAATAATAAAAACAACATTGTGTTATATATAAAATAAATTTTTTATTTTGATAATATTGTACATAGTCTGTTATGTTTGAATATATAGTACAAAAACAAAAATCTACATCGAATATAAAAATAAAATTAATAATAAACTTATTTTATGCAAATATTATGTGTCATCTTTTTGTTCTTCAAATGCCGAGACTGCTATCACATGTGTTTTAATTTGTCTAATTTTAATATGTCTTAATTTAATTTTTTTTTACTAACGTATATAAAAATAACTAATAGTATTATCAATTTTCTAAATATAATAGCTTTTTTAAAGATTTGAAATAAATATTGCATTAAAATAAAAAATGAACAAAAACGAAAATATACTGATGGTAATAACAGATAATTAATAAAAAATATTTATATTGTTGGGTACCGAATGCACTCAATGTACAGGGTGGGCCATCTATTGGTACGTTTTTGAATTTCGTCGTATGGCAACACCGAACGAGCTACAGACCCGAAATTTTGACAGTTTATTAGTCATACCGTCCGCGGCACGAAACAACATGTTTTCTCTTGAAGAGCGTTTTGAAATTTTAAAAACTTATTTTCAAAGTCAGTGCTGTGTCGCCGAAACTGTACGAATTTTGAAAAGAAATATGGGTCGTGATAGAGCACCCACCGAAGGAGCTATACGCAAATTGGTGAGGAAAGTTCGTGAGAAAGGGATGTTAGTGGATGACATTATATTACGACTGTTTTGAGTGAAATTGGCGCCGAGGTAGTCCAAAATGTCATTAATAATTGGGGTGACCGAATGGCATACTGTAAGGCCAGTAGAGGGAGCCACATGAACGAAATCGTTTTTCATTCTTGACGCGGATACTTTTAGCTTCACAACAAAAAAAAAATTAATAAAAAATATCAATGTATGCTCATTTGATCGCATTTTTAAAAACGTACCAATAGATGGCCCACCCTGTATAATGAGAACAAAAAACAAAACTTAAAATATATTTTAAAAAACAAAGATAAAACGTAAAATTATTTTATCAATCTACATCAACTTTTAAGTCAACATTTATAATTCAGTCTTTCTTTTTATATAAGTTTAATAATTTTTATATAGCCTGTAATAATCTTTTATGATTTAATTTTAATCCTGTCCTTTTTTTTCCAAATAACGACAGCAATAAATTACATTTTATAACATTAATCTCGATTTATTTCAGCGGTAACAATTATTTCTCGAAGAACTTATTCCATGTTATTAGATTTTAATCTTTTTGTTTTTGGTTTTGGAGATTCAAATTTATTATTGCTTTCATCAGATTTAAAGATGTGTTCATCAGAATCAGTCCTATTTTTTTTATTAGTCTTTTATATTATATTATATATGATTTATCTTAACTAAAACATTTGGTTTAAAATTGTCATCTAAATCTTTAATTTTTTCAAATTTTTATCTTCATAAGGTGCTTCGGTGAGAGTATTTTCTGAAACTTGATTGTGTAATAAAACAGTCTTCTTCTGTCTATTAATATTTTTAAATCTATTTATATATTGTTCTTTAATAACTTTTTTATTAAATTGCTGGAATAAATTTTTGCTTATTTGTTCAAACATAGGAACTTTATTTTTGAAGACTCAGATATGGACCAATCTGTGGAAAATATATAATACATTTATAAATTTATAATTTATTATATACATTTTATAGTACATTTATTTTTAGTATTATAATAATAATATGCATGTGTGCTTACGTGCATGCGCGCGTACATATTTATATTTTTATATATACATGCAGTATATGTATGTATAATAAAATCAAACATAATATACTTACATATTGATGATAAACATTAGACATTAAACCTATTGAGTGTAAATGAATTTTAGAAATAAATTTCATCACACTTTCATCTAAAAAGAAAAAAAATTTTTATGTTTATAATATAAAGTTATTACTTTACATAACAGTTTCGTAATCTTTATTATTTATAACTTCGCATAAAATAAGATCATTGTTTTTATAATAATAACATTTTTTCCATCATATATTATACAATTCTTTTTATTAACATTGTTAAATATTTCTGTAAGAAACAGTTAATATATATTTACATGTAAATAAAAAAAAATATATTTTAATTATCTTAATCTAATCTAGTCTTCTTTTGTAATCAACAAGTATCGACAACTTTATGAATAAATAAATATTTTTGTTGGCGCTTGTCACTATTTAGCTCAGCGTGTGATGCCAGCTCGTTGGCTTGCGTGGTGATTGCGACGTGATTGCGGCATGTGTGCGGCGTGCCGTGTCGCTGATGAGGCCCACCGAGGGGGAGGGCATGCGCGCGACTATGCGTGCGGATCCGCCGTGCTTCTAGATTTTTCGGAGCTTCCGTGTGCGAGGAGCCTCCTTGCGGTGAACACGTACAAGACTGATGCACAAACCATATTTTTATTCTTTGACCTGATAATATACGCGAGTGCAAATCAAGAAATAAAGTATTTTATCAAGGCAAGGTTTCATCTTTTATTACGCGCAGCCAATTCCTTCGGACAAGCCACAAGGCATGAGACACAAATCTCCGACTATGAGAAAACAGCGTTACACAGAACGCAACGAGGACACTAAGGACACTCCTTTCCCTAACAATTTTAAATATTTTATTTTGACAAATAAAAATATTAAATTGTTTCAATGAACTCACTAAGAGATAATTTATATAAATTCTGTTTGTAAGCTATTTTTTCTATTATATATTATACGGATATCTCTTATTTATTCAATTGAACACGGTTCAGGTTTGGATCATAACCTAGTAACCTGAAGCAGTGCACGTGACATCATTGATCTGATCCAGGTTCAAACTCACTCCATTCGATAACGCTATATGTGATCGTAGGATAGAAGCGTGTCGATTATCTTTCGAAATTGTAGAAACAATAAAAAGTGCAGAACAAATGCGGAAAAGATGCAAAAGAAGTGTAAAAGTAGTGTAGAAAAGATGCGCAAAGAGGCGCAAAGAGTTGCGAAAATGGTGAGAAGAGATGCGGAGAGATACAGAAAAAATGCGAAATTAATACGGGAGTGATGTGAGAGAGATTCTTAACAGCACAAAGTTGACTCTAAGTCGACTATAACTTCTAGACGTCTGAAAAATGGACGTCCATAAGTCGATTTTAGACTTGGAGACGTCTCTAAGCCATACAATATTCCACTTTAAAGACAACTGTAAGTCGACTTTAAGTCAACTATTCTAGGCTGTGGTCTGATTCATCCCCACACGCTCATGAACAGCATTCATCCTTGTTTAACTATAGTTAATCAACAAGGACAAATGATTTCACATTTAAGCTTTGTGAGCGTAAATCGCACTAGACGTCCTAAAGTCGATATTGGAAGGACGTCTGTACAAAGTCGACTTACAGTCGACTCTAATGGCTTGAATTAGCAAAGTCAATTTACAGTCGACATATCGACGTTTGTACTGTTAGAGATGTAGTGATGTGGTGGAGATGTAGAAAAAGTACAGAAAAAGTGCATGAAAGGTGTGGAAGTAATGTGAGAAAGATGCAAGAGAGATACGAAAAAAGTGTAGAAAAGATGCAGTAAAAATATAGAAAAAATGTAGAAAAAGTATAGAAAGGTGTCGAAAATGTGTAAAAAAAGATGTAGAAAGTGTAGAAAAAGTGTAAAAGTGCAGAAAATAAGTACAAAAAAGTGCAAAAGAGGTGTAGAAAAGATATAAATAAAGCGTAAAAAGTACAAAAAAAAGTGCAAATAAAAGGACAAGATTTTGCGAAGATGATGACGACGACGACGACATATCTAAATGAATAAATGACGTAAATTGGGCTGATATTTAATTTCGCGAGGACGCAAAAATTCGATAAATTCAGCCGACGAGAACGCAGTTCCACGATCGGATACAATTTTATTAGGATTTCCGTAGTCATCAAACAATGTTGAAAAGTGCTTGATCACTTCGCGTGTTGTAGTGGATTTTACTGGAAATAATCAAATGAACAGTGTACACGAGTCAATAAGAAATAGATAAAAAAAATGTGTTTTACTCCGTTACGGAATTCAGGCAAGAGATCAAAATGATCAGTGTGCGTTATTTGAAACGGGGTTTTTGCAGTCGGAATAATCTGTAACTCGCCTTCTTTTGGGTTAACTGACGCGCTTGCCATTAAACAGGTTACGCAATTCATCACATAACTTTGATTTTATGGTGCATGGCTGAGAACCAGTAATAGGCGCTGATCCCTTGAAAAGTCTTCTCAGTACTGCAATGGGCAGATTTATCATGATAGATGTATAACATTTTATTAATCATGCCTTCTGGCACTACAAATTTAATTTGATCAGGTTCTTTTTTATGTACTAGTCCATCGATAAGATCATACTCATGATAGGTACGTTTTTCTAAATGCTGAACGATCATCTTAATATTCGGATCTGCTAGTTGTCTAAGCTGGAGCTCTCTCTCTCTCGAGACATAATTTTCGTGGACGCAACTATCCTGCTTAACGCATCTATGTGTCATTTTCTGCTGCCACTCCTATATTGTATTATAAACGTATAGTTTTGTAATCGCAAAATTCAGCGAGCTATACGTGGATTAATATTAGCTTTGTTCACAGAACAGCATGAACCAACGAATCAGTAACGACTTTAAATACGATATATACGATAATAACGATATTCCGGCTAAATAAATGTGGAATCGTTCTTTACAATAGCTAGCATCTCCAACTCGAAAGAATGATGTCTGGACTCAGCCTCATTAGTGGATTGACTGTAATAAGCCACAGGAGCCAGCGCACCAGAATCTTGTTTCTGTAAGAGTATCGCAGCGAGCGCGATAGAACTCGCGTCAGTATGCAATTCAATATGCAAATGAGGCTGATGAGGTCTCAATATCGGGTATGAAAGCAAATCAGAACGCTTCAATATAGTTATTATCAAATTTAAATTCCGTGTTTTTCTTGAGCAGCGAATGCAATTTGGCCTTAGTGGCGAGGTCCTTGATGAACTGACGGAAAAAATTCACAAGATCTAAAAATCATTATAATTCAATAACGTTTTTTGGGAGGGGAAAACGTTTGACTGCTTCAATGTATCATTCGCTTAAAGTTATTCCGGCTGAGAATATTACGTAACCCAGAAATTCAACAGACCGCTGTTAAGTATAACAATTTTGATTTTGCCTTTAGCGCCTGACGCCATTTTTTGCTGCGAATTCTCTCGCTCCATTTGAATGCCATGATTGGTTGGCCCGCTCGTGCGCGTTCGTGACCATTCGATGCGCAAGGCTATGAGTTTCCTCATGCGCATCCCGAGCCATCTTGTACTTTTTGTACCTCGTTTTTCCGCCATTACAATCATCGCAATGATCGCACTGCTGCATCATTGTAAGCTGTATTCCGAGAGCCAAATAAACAGTGTTCAAACTAAGAGAAGAGTAGTACTTGATTCTCGACTACGCCCGCACGAAGTGATTCCATGTAAAACTTGCGTGGTAATGTATGTACAGAATTTTGGTGTGTCGCATAAAGTATTGGTCCTTCGAGCCGGATTCAGTCATTATGGATCTACAGACGACTCAACGAATACAAGCTAAAGCGGTTGCTAGTATTCCCGGCACAATTATGAGATCCTTGTGGCGAAGTCCAGGCACGCCACGGGCAAGCCGGTGAGTGGCAGCGGTGAACATAACCTACAAATTTGGCGAAGTCTAGTGCCAAGGCAGTCCGTCATCACATTGACGCTAGCTCACATTCGAATGCTAGGGCGTCCTCCTGCGCACTATGCACATTATCATCGTCTAAGATCTTCCATCTTTTGAGAGGCTAGTCGCAGCGAGAACGCTAGCTGCAACCAGCGGCAGCGGCGAGCAGTCAACATCATCGTTATCCAAGAAACAAGTTAACCTGAGATATCAGTCCAGAGGGACGACCCGCTTCAAAGATCAACTGCCGTCATCCTTCCCCATCGCATCAGCGAGGCATCGTCAAATCAGGAACGCATATAGGTATCGCGCGCTTCATAATTAGGTAAGGGGACTATCTAGATTGGTCGCCGACCAGAAAGATTCACGGTACAGAATTGTCGTTCATTAATCAAAATATCTACCGAAGATATAGTTGTTCTTAAAATACAATGCAAGCGAAAATATTCGTGGATGCCGTCACATCCCTTACGCTGTCGGTAATAGCTCAGCTTGAGGAACGTAAGTTAAAGTTGGATTTCAATTGGTTGGTCGAAATATAATACTGTCCAATTTCAAATAGAAACATTGGACGAAGACGAAAGACCAGGGTTCGAGAAAGCATATTATGCGTTATCAGCGAAGAGAGCGGCTAGCCATTTCCATGTCAGCGACGCGTATCACTGCTCCATCGCCATCAAATGTTTCTGATACTTATGATTCCGCGGTGCACGTGCGACTATCGAAACTTAACCTTCCGACTTTCAGCGGCAAATACGACGAATGGTTTCCCTTTTTTGACGCCTTTAATTCAATTATGCACTCGAATACTTCGATTAGTAACGTTCAAAAACTTCAGTACTTACGTTCTTCTCTTTCCAGTGAGGCCAGTAATGTTAGCTCGCTGGAAATCTCAGATCTTAACTATGAAGTTGCCTGGCGACTACTGAAGGAGCGTTACGATATTAAGAGGGTCATCGTGATCACACATATTAGAGCCATCATGGAGCTTCCCTCTATGTCCAAGGAGAATTTCAGCGAGCTGAGACAGATAGCAGATGGCACGTCCATATACGTGCCCTACAGACATTAAAGCGCCCAACGTCTCACTGGAAAGAGATGACCTTCTTGTGTATGTTTTGAGCGCTAAGCTCGACACGATCACTCTGCGGGAGTGGCAGTTCTCTTTGGCCGGTACGGAGCTCCCCACTCTGAAGTAACTTATCGAATTCATAACACATCGTTGTTCTAGAGGCAATTTACTCACTGTTTTCACTAAAGGTAATAATCCGCGAAACTCGTTACGCCAGTTAGCATGTACAACAACAATCGGTTACAAATGCAGCTTCTGTCAGGGCGATCACTCAATTTACAAATGTAAGGAGTTTCTAGTACTTCTAATACTTCGTAGAAATTCAGAAGTTCGTAATCGTAAAATTTGTATTAATTGCCTACGTTCCACAACACACGTAGCTAGCAAATGTCCTTCAGACACTTGTAAGAATTGCAAGGCAAAACATAATACATTACTGCACATGACGACTGTTACAGGTACGCAAGATCCTGACAAGGAAAATTGCGTGAAATCTATATCATCAATCAGGGGAGGCATATCGAGTGTCGTACATTGTTGGATCGCAGGCTAACTTTATTTCTAGAGAATTCTTAACCGAGCTCGGTTTAACGCCAACATCAACGAACGTAATTATCTCAGGGATGGATGGCGTAACCACCATGTCTAATCAAAGCGTCCATTTGAAACTTCAGTCTCGCTTAAATTCTTATTCCTGATATCGAGTGTATTGTGATCGAGCAGGTGACAAGTAAACTTCCGGCGTTCACTCTCGATCGTGGCAGCTTTGACATTCTTCGCAATTTGGAGCTAGCTGATCCGCACTTCTATAAATCCTCAAGGTTTGATTTACTAAGTGTTGAAATTTTCTGGGATTTGTTGTGCGTAGGGCAGGTGAAGCTCAAACACTTAACTCTACAAAAGACACGCTTGGGATGGATTCTAGCCGGTTGTATCGGCTTTTCATCTGGCAATCCGCAGAAGGTGTGATCTTTTCACGCGACGATAATTAACGCAGATATTAACAGATACACGAGCAGCTGAGCCTTTTTTGATGTCAGGAAAGTTGTGTTAGGCATCCGACTAGTTATATCCTGATGGAAATTCAATGCGAATAGCACTTTCTGAGCAACGTGTCTCAGAATCAAGATGGTAGGTTGGTGAAGCTTCCTTTCAAGGAGCACATGATCGGCAAAATAGGTAGCTCTAGAGACATTGCCTTAAGGCGCCTACGAAATTTTGAAAAACGTTTCGAGCGTGATCCTAGCCTAAAGTTACGATATACAGAGTTTATGAACGAGTATCTGGCCTCAGGATACATATAAAGGTTATGGATGAATATTCCGACGAAGGCTTCTACTTGCCGCATCATTGTGTTTTCAAGAGTTGCGATCAGCCTTCCAAGATTCGCGTTGTCTTCGACGCGTCGTACAAAAATATCACAGGAGTGTCACTCAACAACGCTCTCACAGTGGAATGTTTATTTTATTGCGATTTTGTACACATCGTTAAGCTATTTCAGCCATAGTAAAAATGTACCGACAGGTTTTAGTGGATCCTTCATAAACGAAATAGCAAAGAATACTGTGGCGCGACAATATCAATTCGGACGTCCGGACTTATGAACTGACGACAGTTATGTACGGCACTTCTTTCGCTTCATATTTGGCAACGAGATGCTTGATATATTTGGCGGAGCAATGTGAGTCGACATTCCCAGTGGGATCAAAATGCATTAAGCAAGACTTTTATATGGACGATGCTCACAGAAGCGGACACAATTGCAGATACGAATTGACAGTAAGGGAGGTTACGCAAATATTACGGTTAGGATTGTTCGAACTTAGTAAATGGGCATCAAATTGCCCACAGTTGCTCGAGAATGTCGGAGGCCTGCAGGATGACTCGACCATCATTGGCAGGGACGCACATCCGCGTGTCTTAGGAGTTTTGTGATACCAAACAGAAGACAAGTTAGGCTTTTCATACGAAACTGACGTAAATCGCGGTATCTAAGCGCACAATATTATCAGAAATCGCTAGGTTATTCGACCCCTTGAGAGTTCTAGGACCTGCTATAGTTACGGTAAAAATTATCCTTCAAGAGCTTTGGCAGGAAGAATCTGTTCCGCAAGCCATATAATTACGATGGCTAAGATTCAAATCACAATTATCGGAGATAAACGAATTATAAATTGCTCGATGCGTTAAATTTGCTTCAGATTCTCAACGCATTCAAATACACGGGTTCTACGATGCCAGTCAACGCGCCTATGGGGTATGCATATACATCCGAACGGAAGGTATCAATGAGTATTGTTTAGAACTCCTCTGTTCAAAATCCCGCATTGCACCTCTCGAGGCGATATCTCTCCCGAGGCTAGAGTTATCTGCAGCATTATTGCTAGCCCAACTACTGGAAAAGATTAGAGATTCGTTTGACATATCGCACAATAAGGTCTTCCTCTGGTCGGATTCGACGATAACTTTAAATTGGTTGACTTCACCTTCTCGAAAATGGACAGCCTTCGTGGCTAATAAAGTTGGTGAGATACAGCGCCTGATAAGAATAGAGAGTTGGGCCCACATTTCATCAACTGATAACCCTGCGGATGTGTTATCGCGCGGACTCGATCCTCACGAATTGATAAGCTCTTCGTTATGGTGGCGAGATCCCGCCTTCTTACAATCTCCTCAAGATCAATGGCCAAGCGGTAGGTTCACTCAGCTTAAAGATGGCATTCCGGAAGCGCGGGTAATCTCCGCAGTCGCAGTTCCTCTTATACGCTTCATGATCGACGAATTGACAAGCAAGTTTTTCAGTTTAAATAAAATATGTCGCATTTTAGTTTATTATCTTAGATTTTGCAAGACACATCGTCCGAACCCGCCAACCAGTTTTGTTTCGCACAACGAAATTTCGCATGCACTAAATATAGCATGTAGAGTAGTACAGAAAATCTCATTTCCTGAGGAGTACAAGGCATTGAGCAAGGGTAGCTCCATCAGCACATCCAGTAAGCTACTTTCGCTATCTTCCTTTATAGATGAGATTGGATAATAATTCGTATGGAGGGTAGACTGAAAAATTTCGATTTATTCGAGACATGACACCCGATATTGATTCCAAACACAAACATAATTTAACAAAATGCGTAATAAATCATGAACACGTACGTAACATGCATGCTGGTACGTAGGTTACCATGGCCGTCGTAAGACAACGCTTTTGATCCCTTTCATTGCGATCAAGTACGCGCAAGATACTTCGAAATTGTATAACATGCTTCAGAGTCAAACCAATTCAATCGGAGACTATAATGGACTCCTTGCCGACTGCGTCACAGTGTCAAGGTCGTTTTCGCACTGCGGAGTGGACTACGCTGGTCCAATTACAATAAGAGAGGGCAAACGACGAAATGTCCATAACAGTAAGGCGTACATTTCTGTTTTCGTATGCTTTGCCACAAAGGCGGTTCATCTCGAACTAGTGAGCGACCTCACTTCGGACATGTTTATTGGTGCACTTCGGCGTCTTATCTCCCAAAGAGGTAAGCCAATATGTATGTATTCTGATAATGGGTTTACCTTTATAGAGGTTCACAACCAGTTCAAGGAGGTTTGAGACTTTCTCAACTCTCAGCAAGTACAGGCAGATATAAAATAATTCCTTTGCGAGCAAGAGTCTACTTGAAACTTTATTCCACCTAATGTACCTTACTTCGGAGGACTATGGGAGACTGTGAAGACGGCCAAATATCACATGTCGCGAATCATTGCCAAGGCCCACTTAACTTTTGAGGAGCTGCAGACAGTGCTTGCTGAGATTGAGGCAATCTTGAATTCGCGCCCGCTTACGCAATTGAATAACGACCTGAACGAATTCTCCTATCTCAGTCTTTCTAGTTGGAATGGCTATGAATAATCTTCCTTGCCGGGACTTATGCGATGTGAAAAATCGATTAACGAGATGACAACGAGTTGACCAGATAAGACAACATTTTTGGAAAAGATGGAGCACTGAATATCTCCAGTTCTTGCAAAAACGCCCTAAGTGGAAGGTCAACAAGGGTGCACAGTTGAAATCAGGGCAGCTCGTACTTGTAAAATAGCAAGGCCTAGCTCCGATGCAATAGTTGTTAGGGCGCATTCAAAAGACTCACGCCGATTCCGACGGTGTTGTACGAACCGCCATTATCCAAACAATCAAGGGGTCCTGCGTAAGACTTGCTTAACACTAAGAGATGCTCAACAAGAGTTTGACTAAAGTATTAGTTCTATTGTTTATATGAAAGCGTTTTAAGTTTATATGAAGATTATTTTATATAAGGGCCATTAATTTGTGTACTGTTCTCTCTATGACCCTAGCGAGCGTTATTTGGTCGAAACTACGAGTAAAGGTTCTTCGCTCTCTTTGTTGAAAGTGTGTCTTTTCAAGGGGGGCGGCGTGTTAAGTATAACAATTTTTATTTTGCCTTTGGCGCTTGGCGCCATTTTTTGCTGCGAATTCTCTCGCTCCATTTGAACGCCATGATTGATTGGCCCGCTCGTGCGCGTTCGTGACCGTTCGGTGCGCGAGGCTACGAGCATGTTTCCTCGCGCGTGTCCCCATCTTGTACTTTTTGTACCTCGTTTTTCCATTACAATCATCGCAACAATCGCACCGCTGCATCACCGTAAGCTGTATTCCAGAGAGCTAAATAAACAGTGTTCAAACTAAGAGAAGAGTAGTATTGGGTCATCTAAAAAGTATCCGCGGTTTTTTGTCACTAGATGTGTGTTGATGGTCATATATCTAGTGACAAAGTACCGCGGATACTTTTTAGATGACCCAATACTTGATTCTCGACCACGCCCTTGATCACTTGATTCTCGAACGCGAAGAGAAGTGATTCCGCGTAAAACTTGTATGGAAGCGTACGTACAGAATTTCGGTGCGTATCGCACAATCGCTTAAGAAATTTACTACTATAGACTTTTTTTCAAAATTAATTACAAACTCATATTTTTTGAGTAACAACATTGCTTGTTTAAGAATTATCAAATTTTTTTCAACGGATTCGGACGGAATAAGTATATCGTCAACATAAACCAAGATCTTATCCTCTCTGATCAATGGTTGTAGTACATGATAAACTCTCTTTTGAAATTCTGCGGGAGATTTACAATATCTGAAGGGTAATATCATAGATATTCATACTGGCCATCTGGAGTGGCAAATGAGAAATACTTAGTGGAACCTGGAAAATGTATTTTAATTAAATGAAAATCATTCTTTAGATCAATCAAAATAAACTTTCTTGTTACCGAATCGCCAAAAGATCTTCAATTATTAGAAAAGGAAATTTTTGCTTAATCACTCGATCATTGAGGGGGAATAAATCTACATAAAGTTTTCTGTTTTTCTTACATATTGGTACAATCCTAACACAATAAGAAGAGTTATTAGGCTTGATAATCTACTAGGCTTAAGAAGATCACCAACAATTTCGCGTATTTCTAGTCGTTCTGTATGGGCGAATCGACGTGGTGCGTACGCAAAGATGGAATCTTTTAATCTAATCTTAACACTATATCTATCGTCCGTCGGAGCAACAGGAATATTTTGTACTTCCTCAACGATTTCGCTAATTCTCGGTGCCAAAGTCAGTATCGAAAACTACTTTTTTAGCTTTAGTTCCTAAAATGTCGGCGGACGCGATTTTCTTTAACAAATGTAATCTATAATAGAATAAATAGAAGCTGAAGGGAAAGGATGTATGAATTGAGGAAGATTTGATTTGGCATGAGAGGAAGATGAGATGGATGATGAGAGGTGATTATGAAAGAGGGGAGAAGAGCAAGGATAGGGCAGAAAGGTATGGATTGAAGAAGAATGGTGGAAATGGGATAAAGAGAGGGAAGAACTAAAGGTTGATAGAAAAAGGAAATGAGAAAAGGGGGAAAAGATTAAAGATAGAGAAAAGAACAAAGAGGAAGAGAGAGGATGGAAGGAGAAACAGGAACAGGAGGAACAGGAAGGGGGAAGAGAAAGGGTATACAGAGGAGAATAAGCATAGGGACGAAAAAAGAGGGAGGGCGGATAAAGAGGAATGCAAGAGAGGGAAGAGAGAAAGGAGAGAGAAGGAAATAGAGAGCAGAAGATTAAGGAAAAAAGAGGGAAGGGTAGAGGAAATGGGGAAGGAAGGGAGGGGGGAGAAAGGAGTGAGGATAGTTTTTGGAATGCAGGAATGAGAAATAAGGATAGGGACTTTTGAGCAAATTTGAAAAGATGCCATGGTGTTGATGGAAACATGGGCGGAAGAGAAGGGATGGAATTATGTAAGAGAAAGATTACCAGATGGATATGTGTGGAGGATGCAGGCCGCAAAAAAAGAGAAACAAAAAAGGAAGGGCAATGGGAGGATTGATAAAAGGTATTAAGAGGGATTTGTATGAGGGGGAGGAGGGAAAGAAAGAGTAGGAAGGATGGTGGTATGAAATAAGTAGAAATAGGATAAAGATAGTGAGGGTGTATGCCTGCAGAAGGGAAGAACAATTACGGGAGAGTATTATGCAGCGTTATTGGACAAACTGAATGACGAAATAAAGAAAAAACGGCCCCATATGGCGAAGAAAAAAGTTCTGTACCATCACGATAACGCACCGTCACACACGTCCTTGAAAGCGATGGTCAAATTGGACCAATTACGATTCGAATTGGTTGCTCACCCACCGTATTCTCCAGACTTGGCCCTCAGCAACTATTATCTGTTCCCAAACGTCAAGCGGTGACTCATCGAATGAGGAAGTCATCGCGGAAACCGAGGCGTATTTCGAAGGCTTGGACGTTTCGTACTACAGAAAGGGCATCGAAATGTTGGAAAATCGCTATACCAAGTGTATCGCCCTCGAAGGCAACTATGTTGAGGAATAAATATAACTTTGTACAAAAAATGCTTGTTTTCATTAAAAATCCCGGGACTTTTCAGCCCATGTAATATTATATGAAAATAAGGGATGCAATAAATTCGGACCATCATCCATTGATAGTTTCATTGAAGGCAGGTAAGGATGGGAAAAGAAGAGAGGGAAGGAAAAAAAGGAGAGGGAAGAGAAAAGAGGAGAGGGAAGGGAAAAGGGAGAGGGAAGGGAAAAAAGGAGAGGGAAGGGAAAAGAAAGGAGCATGTAGGGGAATATGGGATGAGAGAGGTAAGGAAATATTTAGAGAGATATTAGGGAGAATGGAGTGGTGTTTGAGATCGGTAATTCGAAAAAAAGGTAAGAATTCCTTCGATCGACCGACAGTGATTGTTATTGAACGCGCGCACAAGGCGAGCTCGTGATTTCATCTCGAGCCTGACATTAAGCCTCGTCAAAGTCAGGGATTCATCGTTCTTTAGTCTTTTCAAAACAATTCGGTACACGCAAACAGGCACCGGCAACGGACCATCGAAAGTTCTAGAACAATTCAATTCGCGCACGCGAGCGCCGCGCTCCGACGAATACGTCACGCGCTGTCACCAATCCCGCGTACGGATTTTCTGTCGCGCATGACCGTTACGTTGAACGCCGCTAGAAAAGAATCGAAAGCGCCAATCAATTTTGTACAACCAATGCCACGTGATAATTACGATTGTGGCAAAATTTAATTGGATTTCTCCCAAGAAGAAAGTCCAGACCAAAAGCAATAAATGCTTCGATCTCGCCGTTCCTCCGGGGCAGATTGCTTAGATAGTTTACACCGCTTAGACCGTTTACACCGCTTAGAGTTCTTAGACTTCTTAGAGTTCTTACTTCTAAAAGTTCTTCGAGTTCTTAGAGTCATAGTCTCGCTACTATATCGCTTCGTAAAACCGCCGTGCTAATCGCTTAGTGAAACCGCTATAAAACGAATCTTATCAAAAGTGCCGAGAAAATCGCCGAGATTTTCCATCACCGCGATTCCAAATACAATTTTGGAAAAGGTGACCGCATTTGATATTCTGTTAATCTAATATTTAATTAATTATATTTTCTGACTCTGTAACTGATCATATTAAAGAAAATTCTTTGTTAAATTAAAAGGAAACGAAGTTCTCTTTACTGTCGTGTATCATATTAACCGTGTGCCGTTCTCTCACTCGAACCTTTCCGCGCGGTGCATTCTCGCACAAGTGGAAAGAAGCGAATGTGCATGAGAGTCTGAAGGAAGTGAAGGGGAGAATAAGAGAGGTATTAGAAAATATAAAAATAGAGAGAGGAAAAGAAAGGAAGAGAAGAGGATAGTGGGATATAGAATGTAAAGAAAAGAAGTTAGAAGTGAGAAGAGTATTAAGGATGTGGAGGAAAGGTAAAAGAGGAAGAGAGGAGTATAAGAAAGAAAAAAGAGAATATAAGGAGTTATGTGAAGTCAAGAAAAAAGAGGAGAATAAGTGTGAAAGAGAAGTGGAGAGAGCGAAGAATAAGGGACAAATTTAGAATAAAAAATAATAAATGGGGAAAGAAAGAAGTGGAAAGGGAGATAGAAATGATAGAGGGAGAATTATTTCAAAGAGTTGTTGAAGTGGATGGGGGGGGGGATAGAAGGAATAGTGGAAAAGAAGAAAGGAGGAAGCGGGATGGAAAAGGAGCTAAGTAAGGAGGAAGTAAAAAAGGTGATTAGGAAATTAAAAGACGGAAAGGAAAGGCAAATGGACGGAATTCCGAACGAGGTGTAGAAGTATAGGGGGGAAGGGGGAGAGGATTTCAAGGAATGGATCTGGGGAATATGCAATGAAGTATAGGAAGGTGGGAAATGACCAGAGGAATAGAAAGAAAGAGTGGTAGTGCCGGTAATGAAAAAAGGACAGAGAAAGGAAATAAGAGACTATAGGGGAGTGTCGATAATGCCGTCACTGTATATAAGATGTATACGGTAGCATTGGCGGAAAGATTGAGGGAAGATATAGAAAAGAAGGGATTCATTCCACCAAATCAAGCGGGCTTCAGAAAAAGGATGGGAACATTAGATAATATATATGTATTGAATAAATAGGCAGATGAGGAAAAAAGGGGGAAAACTAATAGCATTATTTGTAGATTTGAAAGCAGCGTTTGATTCGGTGGACAAGGGAATATTGGTGGAGGCTTTGAAGCTTTGAAAGGAGGGTAAGGGAGAGCTGATAGAAAGAATGGAAGAAATGTTGTGGGAAACAAAGAGTAGAATGAGAGTGAGGAGGGAATTAGGAGAAAATTTTTGGACGGCGAGAGGGGTAAGGCAGGGATGTCCGAAATCCCTTATTGTTTAATATACTGATGGCAGATCTGGAAAAAGAGATGGAAAAAGTTAAATGATGGGGGGGGGGAGGGGGTAAAGCTAAAAGACAAGAAAGTATATGGTTTGGTTTATGCGGATGATATGGTTTTATTGGCGGAGGATAAAGGAGGCATGAGGAGTATGATAGAGAGGTTAGAGGGGTATTGAAAGGAAGGAATTAAAGCTAAATAGAGAAAAAACTAAAATAATAAGATTCAGGAAGGACAGGAGCAATAAAGTGGACTGGAGATGGAAGGGTAAGGTGATAGAAGAGGTAAAGAAGTTCAAATATCTGGGATATACTTTGCAAAGGAATGAGGGAGGAGCACATAAAGGGTAGTGAAGGCGGCGGCAGTGGGATAGATATGGAAGATTGGAAAAAAGAGAGCAATAATTGAAAGAGAAAGATATGATTATTTGACGCATTGATATGGGCTATGGTGAGTTATGGGGTGGAAATCTGGGGCTGGAAAGAGAGGGAGTGGAGAAGTTGCAGGATATATATTTAAGGTGAGTGTTAGAGGTGAGAGGAAAGACGTCAAGCTACATGATGAGGGAGGAAATGCAAAGGGAAAAGCTAAGAAGAAGGACAGCGAAAAGGGTTTGGGCATTTGAGAAGAGATTGAAGGAGAGAGGGGATAGTTTATTAGTGCAGTTATGTTTGAAGGAGATAAGGGATAATATAAGGAATGGAAGAAAATTAGAAGATTGAGAGAAAGAAAGGAAATAATATTTCGAGGACAGGGAGTTGGAAAGCTGGCAAAGACTGGAGAGGAAGAGTTTAGGTTGAAGAGCTGGAAAAAGCAAGAGGTGGAAAAAGTAAAAGATGCAAAGCCCCGGAACCCCTTGTCATATCCTCGGACGATGCTGTCACGATGGGGTGTCTTGAGGTATTGAAAGACAGAACGGAAGAAACAAGGAAAGACGCTATTTCAGAAGAGATTCGCGCTCTTAAAAGAGAGATGGTCACCTTAAAGGAGAAGCTAGAAGCCGAAGTGGCGCAGGAACGACAGAAAGCAATTGAAGCAACAGGCGCAACGGAGCGCTGAAGATCCTGAGGAAAGAGAGGGGGAAGCGAAGTACCGAGAGAGAGCTCCCCGGTTGCTGCTTCCCCTACAAACAAAGAGACATGTAATGCTATCAAAGCACAATAATTTTGAAGGGAAAGAAAATGAAAAGTCTAAGAACTGAGGATCAAAAGAAGGACTCCGATGAATGGATGGAAATCAGCGACAAAGAAGAAGCGCGGAAAACCAGGAAAAGGGGACTTCACCTTTCCCTCCTGAGAAAATGCCTCCAGCGATCAGATCCAGGGAAAATACTTGATCCTGGAGGATAAAGTGAGATTAAACTATTAGGTGTTGGAATTAATTCGTAGCGTTTTTTGGTCGCTCCCTCTGTAGAAGCCAAGGGACAAGAAGGGGAAAGCGAAGAAGCCAGTTGCTCCAAGAGCTCTCATTGACATCGTAAAAGAGATCGTCTCCCAGGAGCTAACTAAGCTTGGGGAGTCCTCCCTGCGAATAAAATCGGGACGGCAGTATAACGCAAGAGATCCGCCCAATAAAACCCAATGAGAGGTCTAGAGACCATGGAAAAGATAAAAAAAAGGGAAAAACAAGAAGAGAGGTTTTATTTCTGGAATAGAACCAGAACATACAAGCTAACCCACGCCGGATAGTGGAACCAAAACCGCCACAGCGCAGGAGAACTGGGTCCAAGTACTTGGCAGAAGAGTGAAGAGGGAAGTCGAGAATAATACTCCTAAGGTCACCTCGCAAAGAGGAGCACCCAAAGTGGGTACCGGTGGACCAAACATACCCAGGGAAAAAATCAAGGTGGCAACCAGGAAACCACCAGGAAATTCGTCCCAGGAGAACCCGCACCGGTGCTTTCCTTCTGGAAATTCCAGGAGGAACGGAAGGAGCGGTAAAGGCAAATGTACTCGCAGAAAAACTGAAGACCGTACTTGCCGATAAGGAAGATGTAGTTATCTCACGCCCAGAGAAGACTGCAGAAGTCAGAATTAAAGACTTGGAGGATTTAATCTCCATAAATGAGATTGCCGAAACAATGGCCAAATTAGGGGATCGTAACTCCAATGAGATTAAATTGGGCCCAATCAACAGAGCCCCAAATGGACTTAGCACAGTCTGGGCCAAATGTCCATTAGCCGCTGCGATTAAGTTAACCAGATCGCCAAGGTTCAGAATGGGTTGGACCATGGTTCAGATAGAGTTATTACCGAATAGAATACTGCAGTGCTTTCGGTATATGCAAAAAGGCCATGTCAGAGCAGAATGCAAAAGCGAAGTGGATTGTAGCAATAAATGCTACCGATGTGACCGAGAGGGGCACAAAGCAGAACAGTGCACAGTCTCGGTGCAATGCATGGTGTGCCAATCTGGGACGTCCGGCCAACCACAGATTCAGGGGCAAGGCTTGCAACCACCCAAAAGAAAAAGGGGCAAGACGGACTTGCTGCCACGACAAGAAAGCCTGCAATATCCCTTCACATTGCAGGGGGTATTGAACCAAAGAGGAGAGTGCACTGAGGAGAAGATAGAACTACCGCCCCAACCAAAGGAAGCAAAGAGTTGTCAGAGTTATAGAACTCTCCGAAAGAACGACGCTATGGAGATTGAGAATACAGAGGAGGCCTCACCTCTCAATAAAGCGTTGAACACGGACCGATAACAGGAAATAACTCCTAAATCAGACGAACGTTATGAGACACGTGCTCAAGTTGCATTCCTGGAGAAGGATATTGGCAAAACAGAAAAACAGTGATGCCCAACAAAATTTTGCAAACCAATTTAAATCACGCCATGCACAAGACCTACTCCTTCAAAATATGGCGGAGCGTGGTCGCGAAACCAGAGTCTCTACCGATCATCCTCATTGGATAACCAATATGAAAAACACGATAGCCGTTACATGACAAACGGGTAATCCACTCTCGTATATCCCATTGGGTCCGGAGAAGTCCATGTCGCGACCAGATGGGGCGATATGATACTGATAGGGGTCTACATTTTCCCAGAACATAAATATGGCGCAGTTCGAACGTGGGTTGGACGAGGTGGAATCCTGTGTAAGGAAGTTTTATACGAAATCGATAATTGTGGCCGGAGATTTTAACGCCAAGGCTAATGTATGGGGATTCCGAACAACGGATCATCGAGGATTTAACCTTGAAGAATGAGCCACTACACTCGGACTGTGCTGTATGAACATTAGAAATGCCAGCACATGCGTGAGACCGCAGGGAGAATCAAGGATTGATATTACTTTTGCAACCCCCTTGGCTGCGTCCAGATTCCATGGAGAATTTTTCCGAATGAGATTCTGTCCGACCATTTATACATAGAGATGGTCCTGGGTGAGACGGTGACTCAGGCACGTAAGGGAAAACTCCCTCAGCCGCAACGGAGGCTGAATAAATTAAATGAGGACTGGATGACTGCAGCCATTCTTGCGGAAACATAGGTGGCACTTATACCAGCGGAGGAGTGGGACCTCAATGCGGAAAACATGCAAGCAACCATGGTGCGTGCGTGCGACTTGGTTATATCCAGGGTCTCCTCACGTCGATACCGTGGTCGTCGGACGAGATCGCCGATCTGCAATATAGATCAAGAAAGGCTTTAAAAAGGAGCCGTAAAACACACGGAGATCCGGAAGAAATAGAGGTCGCTGACTTGAGACTCGCACGCTCAACCCTCAGAACAGCAATAGCCAAGGCGAAAACCAAAGCATGGGAGGATCTAACACTCATGCTAAATGACAAACCTCGGGGGCGATTTTATAAGATTGTCTTGAATAAATTGAGACGATGGGCGTTCCCAATTACAGAGGCCCCTTTCCTGTCAAGGATGCTCGAATCTCCCCTGATCACCCCATGAAGGATACAGCTCGTGGAGGGAAGAGTACGCGATGTCCTCGGAGGAAATCTCTGCCGCCATCAGGAAAATGCTTAAGCGTAAGGCGGCCCCCGGACTCAGCGGCATTCCCACGAAAGCGTGGGCACTGGCGGTGGTCTCGATAGGAGACCAAATCCGGAGCCTCTTCACGGAATGTTTCCGGAAAGGAGAGTTCCCCACAGTGTGGGGAAGAGCGAAAGTTCTCCTTCGTAAGTCTGGAAAGCCGGAGAACAGCCCCTCGGGATACAGACCAGTCTGTCTCCTCGATGATGAGGCTAAGCTCTTTGAGCGAATAATTGCGGACAGATTGTTTGAACACCTGGAGAAAAGAGGACCCAATTTCCACGAGAATCAATTCGAGTTCCGCAGGGACAGAAGCATCGTAGATGCGGTGCTACATGTGAGGCAATACTTAGAAGAGGTCACATCGGACGGGGATGTAGTGGTTAGTGTCTCCATTGATATATCAGCAACTCTATTCCCTGGAATGTGATCGGTTGGGCCCTTGCGGTGCACAGGGTTCCTCATTATCTCAGAAGGGTTTTAAGATCCTATCTTAGTGGGAGAAGCCTAGTGTATTCTGTCAGGGACGGCTCTTTCGAGGTGAGGAGAGTGGGACGCGGAGTCCCGCAGGGATCCGTGCTTGGCCTCCTGCTTTGGAACCTAGGCTACAACGCGGTGATGAGCTAGTCTGGGCTTCTCTCCGACTATCGGATCGTTTGTTACGCGGACGATACGATGATCCTGGCGGCCAGAGAAAATTGGGAGGTGGCCACGTACGAGAGGCCGTATGAGAAGTAGTCCGTGAGATCGAGCAACGAGGGCTACATGTAGCACCGTTGAAGACCGAGGCCATTGGATTCCATGGCAAGGGAAGACCGCCGAGTGCGGAAGTAAGAATTGCGGGGGTCAGGATTCTGGTCCAGACTCAGATGAAATATTTGGGGCTGATATTGGCTAGCAAATGGAGATTCGAGGCACACTTCATCAGCATCACGTCAAAGATGGAAAGGATTGGACTCTAGCTCAGCTGACTGTTTCCTAATATCTGAGGCCCGGATGGAGAGTTCGCCGCCTATTCGCCGGTGTGGTGAGCTCGGTGACCTTATACGGAGCTCCTGTCTGGATGGGAAGGGCTGCTGAGAACGGAGCCGTTCAGCGGTCCCTGCGTACTTCCCAGCGGCGGATGGCCGGGAGGATTATCAGGGCCTATAAGACGATCTCTTTGCAGTGAACACCGCATTAGCTGGCATGCCTCCGCTGGAGCTGCTCGCAGCGATACATCTGCAAGTATACGAGCATGTCACCAACATGAAAAGAAGAGGAACTCCGATAATCACAAAGGCGCTAGATACAATCAAGCATAGAGTCAGGCAGAAACTCCATCAAAGATGGGTGGGTTGGCTGAGTTCGGCTGAGTGTGAAAGAGAAGAGATGACGGAGGCCATCTAACTCCACGTAATCCGGTGGAGTCCAGGGTGGTCCTCTCTTTCCATGCTACGCAGGTGCTGACTGGCCATGAGTGTTTTGGTCGATACCTGCGGCACATTGGGAAGGAGGCCACCTAGAAATGCTGGCAGTGCAGAGCTGCGTCGGATACTCTGCAGTACTGCCCCGCCTGGGACGGAGAAAGAGAGACCTTCATAGTGTGGTTGGAGAAGACTTGTCTCTGGCGGCAATTGTTAGGGTCAAGTTAACTGAGAATGGCTTACGGGTCTTCCTCTCCTTCTATAGCAGTGTTATGCTGTGGAAGGAGAGGGATGAGCGTGCGCGAAAAAGCGTGCGTGAATTGAGAATGAGGGGGGGGGGGGAGGAAGCAGGGCTGTAGAAATCTAGTTCCACCCTGTGTTTGTCTCCTAGGGGGAGCTGCGCCGATCCACTTCTCAGGTCGACGCGCTGTTCGCTGATGCGGACATAATTCGATCAAGTCTTCGGTGGGATCGTGTGCCGAACTTGTGGACGACTGTCCCGAATGGTCGTGAGGCGACGAACGGGCGATTCGCCATCTCCTTGCAACGGGATTCCCGGATGGGCTGGCGGCGGGAGGAGGTGGCGTCCCCTCTCACCTTACATGGACAGTAATGCGCAGCATGGCGCATTAAGGCATTGGGTCAGGTCGGTGGTATTACAGAGGCGAAGAGTCCGACCTGGCTCAACACTCGCCTGGGCTAGAATGCTCGCAGTGGTTTTAATGGGTAGGCTCCCGTCAGTTCATACTGGCGGAGGAGTCCCACATAATTCCGCCCCTTCCCTGGGGAGTGGGGTATACAAGAGCATTTCTATTTCTATTACCAAAAAAAAAATATAGAATAGGTTAAGTTAGAATAAGAAAACTTTGTTATTGGTAATGTATATATTTATAACTCAAGGGAATACAATAAAAACTAATTAATTTAGCATTCATTATTGATATAAAATCTTTTATATACTTGACACGTAGCATTCAAAGTTAGGAGAATTGTCTGGATTTTAACTTGGCAACAAATAAAATATTCTTTGGAGTATTTAATATAGGAAAAAATCTAAGTTTTATTACAAAAGAATAGATTAACAGGAATTATTGTTTCAGCAAAGGCGTGCATTAACTTCTATTGTTTATGCGGGGTATAATGGGATACCATATAAACCTATTTAATTTCCAAAAATTAATATTGAACATTGTTTAAAAGTGATTTAATGTCAGAAATAAAGAAAAAATAGTATTACACTTTTAAACTTTTCTTTACTCAATAGCTCGTATATAAACTTATGTGTTCGTCAACTCGTCGGTCAGTCGTGTTCAATACGCAACGCTTTGCTTAATATCTTTTTTTCCGTCGTGCACGCGCAGTCCTGCGCGATCGGATCACTGCGTCACTGCAGGGCCCGTTTTCACTAGCGCTCAGCCGCCCTTTGCTCGTCCATTCTGACATCCGTGTCTGTTCCCAGATACCTCGCCCAGCATTCATTCCTCCGTCATTAGCCTAGTTTCCACCGAGAATTTAAACCGTAAGTAAGAACCAACTACAGTTGAGTATTCTCTTGTTACAGTCGAACATCAGGAGAATACTCGACTGTAATTGGTTCTCATATTCTGATCCGGTTTAAACCTTCAATGGAAACTAAGCCATTGATGGCGTTCTTTCTCCCATCGGTCCTTGGTGGATTCCCAGTTCCGACTCGCATGTAAATATCATTGAAATAGCGTCCAACCAAGATGGTATAGCAGAGCTTGCCAAGTACTGCTATATCGTCTAGCTTTAGCCTGTATAGCTGTCTCGGACTAACACTTTAGTGTTATCTCAACCAAGGACAGCCCATATAACTAAATTGGCATGACGTTATTCTACCAGCCAGAAGCAGTTCGTATAACTGAATTGGCCTGACGTTACTTTACCAGCCAGGAGCAATTCATATAACTGAGCTAGTTTAGCATCATTACGTAAACCAGCCTCAGTCCATACAACCGTATTAGTTCGTGTATTCAAGTTAGCCTAGCACCATTGGGCTAGTACTGCCATGTCAGCCCTACAATTTTCCGTAGCTTTATCGAATTAACATCTCACAGATAGCGTCAGATCTTTGTCCGTTAAGGTGGTCTTTACTCCAAAACAGCTACCTACGGTTTCACTCTATCCGCAGCCACCACTATTCGACGCCATCTGCCCCCTTTTCGCAAATCTTCAATCTCATCGGTCGTTGATAAGCACCTTATGAATCCGAAAGGGCTCCTTGAATTTCGGGTGCAATTTCCTGCTGCTACCCAGATCGCTCGTGATGTGCACCAATTAGGTCGTCGTCTTTGTATTTAATGGCGTTTCGCCGCATCCTATCGTATATCTGCTTCTAGAATACGTTGATCCTCTTTAATGTGTGCCTCCATGTCCTGGAGTAATTCATCTAATTCGATTTGATGGACCGTGTCTTGCATCGATTGCCGATAGGAGCCTCAGCAGGACTCATCGTGTCACACCCAATCAATGTTTTCAGGGATCGTGTTAATGTCCTTGTTATGCAGTGTCAAGGCATTTTGCATCTGTTTCACGCTCAAGTTCTAATTTCGCGGATCTCTTACCGCCGTGGTAGTGATCAAGGCATGAACAATCGTTAAGTTGTATTTCTCATACTGTTCGTTAGCACGTGATGTAGCAACTGTGTTTAGTATGTGTTTGATGCCGTAAATGTTATAAAACAGAATGCCTGCGATGTGAAGGCCATTCCTCTGTTACTAATGACCTCAGGAACTCCAAACAACCAAATTAAATTCGTTAATATTTTTACGACATGACACGATTTTCTAGTCCTTTACCGGTTTTATTACAGTGAACTTTGTAAATCTATCCACAATTACAAAAAGGAAATAATTATAACAAATGTTTATAAATTAAAACATATAAAAAGAGGAGCATAAAACCGCAGCACTCGATATTGTTTGTGAAATTTAATAAATCATTACATTAATAAAAAATCTTTAGTGATCTTTAAAGATTTTTTTATTAATGTAATGATTTATTAAATTTCACAAACAATATCCAGTGCTAATTTCATGCTTCTCTTTTTATGTTATAAAAAGGAACTTATTATGTTTCGGCTTGTTCTGAATGGACTGACACAGTATATACAGTAGCGCAATTCTCTGTCAGCACCTTTGATGATAACGTATATGAAATCGAACTGCACATGCGCGAACTAAGTAGGTAACCAATCATAAACCTGCTCTTCGTTGCTACACTAAACTGCACTAAAATGTTCTATCATGCTTCCACCAATTTCAAATATATTAGGTGTACAAATAAGTTTTCGCCGTTTTTAATAAAAAATTAAGCATTTATTGTGAAAGAACGATACATAATGTTTTATTGATGTAAGTCAAAATGTAAGTGCAAGTTCTTTTTGCGTTTGGCACGAATCTTCATTCAATAATGCTTCCAATTCCGCGTCTTCGTACACTTTCGGCCTTCCGCTACGTTCTTTGTCTTCGATCAAATTCACCGTTCTTAAATTTTTGAAACCATTCACGACAACTTCTCTCACTTAAGGCAGCCGCACCATATGCTTCTACAAGCAATCGATGAGCCTCAGCTGCAGATTTCTTCAAATTAAAGAAGTAAATCAAAAGTTCCCGCAAATGACGCTTATTCGGATCAAAACTCGGCATTTTCGCACAAAAAAAAATATATGATACTGATACAAAATCGTATTTCAAGATTATGTTGTTGACAGATGTCCAACCTTACGATATAATGTTTTACATCAGACAATTTTAACCATAGGTTGCTAGTGGCACAGTCTTTTGTCAAACGGCGAAAACTTATTTGTACATTTAATATATCTATTTCATTTTAAGTACAATGAGTGCCACATTAGCTTAGTTACAAAAGAATCTCATTACTTTCTAGTTTCTATTTTATACATTATAGTTCTTTTATCATTTCTTCTCTTTTCTTAACTTATTATTTATATATATTAGTCATTTAAGATATAAATTAAATTAAAAAATAAATAAGTAGCTAATCACAAATTATAGAATCTGTATTGATCAATAAGAAATATAAAATTGAAAATACTAAAGAGAAATATATATATAATTATAGAAATATTATTTACTGAAAAAGAAATATATTTATTATATACATATATACATTTATACATTTTTAGTAAAAATGTTAAGAGTAAAGTAAGACAAATAGTATGTAAAATCAATGTATTTATTTAAATATTGCAATAAAATAAAAAACATTTAATAAGTACGCACTTCTTAAATCTATAAATATAAAAAAAAAAATAAGAAAAAACAAATATTAACAAAATTAATAAATCCAAATACATTTATACACAATGATAAAAACATTTTTGTATGGTAAGAAAATTTATTTTAAGAACATTTCAAATATGCATACAATATGTGTACATACAATTATAACTATGCTAAATATAATGTTAATGTAATCTTAAATTAAGAAAAAATATTAAAACAATAAAAAAAATATTAAATGAAATTTTTAATTTTGTTGAAAGAAATTTTCACATATAATATATTTACATACATTTAATATACATATAATATTTTTAATATCTCATAATAATTTTAAGAATTTTTAATATTTTTAATTTATAAAAATGTGTTTTTAAAAAGTATTTTTATTTTGTTTATATTTTAAGAAATTATAAAATTTACCAGAAATTGTACAATTATATTAAAATTATTTTTAAATATGAAAAAATGTACAAAAAATGTATAACAAAATTTTTCACCAAGAAAATATTTCAATCCTATTTTCAATAATTTTCAGTTCTAATAAAAGAAATAATAATAATAAAAATCTAATAATAAAAACTTTTTATTCTAAATTTTACATGTAATTTAAATTTTTGGCCCACAACGCATATGTATCTAATCACATAACTTTTTCAATGGGAAATATTCCATCTTTTTTGTAGTTTTTCATTCATTTTTACAACTGTTATGATTTTTAGTGCGAGAAACACGTACTTATTTGTGTAAAAAAAAAAAAAATTTCAAGATTAAAAAATCTAGGAATATATTATCTTATATATATAAATATATTTTAAAACAGTTGTACAATCAGAAAGAAACAGAAATCACCGTTAATTGTGCTATAACATACAAAAAATCACGCAGTGAAATCAAGACCGCTCACACACTCGCACGTTTGCGCCTCGATGAGAAAAGAACAGTGAATGAGAATGAATACAACCATGAAACAAACGATCAAATTAATTAAAAGTAAGAATAAGAATTGTTGTATGTGTATAGATTATATGGATTATTTTTTCTCTCTCAACTCTCAATCATTTGTCCATACCTCAGCTACTCGATTCACCTTGACGGCCAAAGAGAAAGCAAAAGAGAACAAAATTTCCTATAATAACACATAATCCTATAATAATTTAATAAATTATATATTGCAAGCATAAACAAGAAAACAATTGATAACAAGTAATGTTATTATTATAATTAATAATAACATTAATAATACTTGCTATACAATAAGTAATATGTGTAGTATAATACAGGGTGCGTCAGGCACTTGAGGACATATTGACTATAAAACTAAAATGCGTATATTTCTTAGAAAACTTATTGTATTTTATTGACTTTTTTACAGCAAAGTAAGTAACTCGTAAGCAATACAATTATTCGATAAAATCACCTTCAGCAGCAATAACAGCTTCAATTCTCTGCCGAAAACGTTTGCATGCTCGAATCAAAGGAGCCTTGTCCATATGTGTCATTACTCTGGCAATAACTGTTCTGAGGGAATCAAGCGTGTTATGGGGATGTTTATTGGTCTCCCGTTCTACAACGCCCCATACATAGTAATCTAAAGGATTAAGATCAGGGGAGCTAGGTGGCCACATGTTTGGGGTTATGTGATTTGGGGGGCAATAATGCCCTGGACTTGCTGCACAAACTGTGATGTTCTAACTGTGTCTGAACGTGCTTTATGTATTTTGCGCTTGACAACACTTTGAACATTGCCATTAGATACTTTTAACTCTCGACGAACTTTGTGAACAAACGATTGGGCGAGATTCAAAAATTCGAAGATTTCAAGATCGCTGTGATTCGCGTGTATAGCGACGATAACAGCGTGTCTTTTCATTTCATGAGTTAGCTTATTGCCATCTATTTATGATCTGAAAGGAAAAAAAGAAAGAAAAATATATTGCTGCGAAGTGACAAGCACATATGTGAGTGTCCTCAAATACCTGACGCACCCTGTAGAACCATGAATCTTATCACATTCATTCAACTTACTCATTAAACATGAATCACCTTCAGGCGACGTTACATTGGAGAAGAATACATCGTACATAAAACGTTTCATAATAAATTTATGAAATGTTACATAAAAGTTTTGGTGAAACGTTTTATTTTTAATACGTCTATAAAACATTACATCTGTACTGTCTAATACGTCGCAAAAACATTACATTTCGGTAATTAAAACTGCTATTTGAAACGTTTCATATGAAACGTTGTGTGACATTCGAGCAACATCTAATTTGTAACGTTATATATTAAACGTTTTGGAATGTTTACATTCGGAACATTTCATTTATAACGTGTCATTAGTAACATTTTAAAATGTTAGTATAACATTATGTATGAGACGTTTATAAAATATTTATTATATAACATCACATGAACTTTTTCTGTAAAACAATCATTTTGGAACATTGAGAAATGTTTAGATAACATTGCATATCTGATATTATTGAAATCTTCATTGCACAATGTCGTACAAGTGTTGCAAATGTAATGTTTTATTTGTCCATATAACAAAGGCTGCGTTCCGTTTCACGCATGCGCTTAATGCATCTTTTATCCTTGTTATTCACCGAATGTTAAATAAGGATAAATGATGCATCATGCACATCATGCATGAAACGGAATGCAGCCTTTACATATGCAAAGCGCATGCGGTTAGAACGCGCACACGCGACGTGGCTATAATAGCAGCAACCGGCAACAGCAACGTGAAGGGATTTGTATTCGAGTACCACGTTTGTCCGCGCGGTTTTTGACCTAGCAACCTAAAGTTGAACTCGGTCCCTTCACGTATCCTCTTCATTACTTCTACAGTTGAAGTGTTATAAAATATGGATTCAAATGAAAAGGATGCGAGAGACCTACTATTCACCGAACATAAGTATATATATCAATTATAATTGATGATATGTTTTTAAGACTCCGTGTCAACCCGACAAGTCCAGCTAAATTTGTCCCTACGTAAATTTAGCACTGGACGAGGCTTAATATAAACAGATAAATATATATTCTATATATATATATATATATATATTAGGTGTAGTAAAAAGAAATCCATTATTTTTCCAATAGGTGGCTTTAGTAATCTGTATCACGCGTAGACGAGATTAAAAGACAGAGTTTTGCGGCGAATAGTAAAAAAAAATTCATTTGTAAAATTTAATAAACGTTTTACAAATGAATTAGCAAATAATACAAACAGATAATAATACTAAAAAATTGATACAAAATGAAAATTCTTGTGATAATGTTTCCGCTGATATAGTTATAGGTGATAACGTTAATGCACGCGATGATGTTCCTCTGGATAATTCTTTAATCGATAATTTTCCCGAATCAATACAACATATTGAAAATATTGACATAGATATATTTAAAGATGAATCATCTTTGTTTGAAGAACAATGTGGTACACTTCCTGCTTAGATGATTTTATAATAAATGCGATTCAATAATGGTTCTTGAAATATAGACACTTACTAAGCTAGTGTGCTATAAATGAATTATTGTCTATAAGAGTGCCATTTTCACAATTTTCAAGGATTCGCGAACGCTTCTGCAAACACCTTCTTCATGTCCTTATGAAATTATAAACATTTTTCCTGGTTTTTACTTTATCTAGGAACAGAAAATGGGTTATGCAGAACTACTTAACAATAGTTGTATTATAGAAAAATTATTTCTGGATTGCACTGAAATAGTATTATCTATTTGTATAAAAACAGATGGTTTACCAATATCAAAAAGTTCAGGCAGTCAATTTTGACCAATTCTTATCTATATAGATTTATCTATTATCAATGAAAAATGGCAAAAACCGTTAGTATTTACCATGGCTTTAAAAAACCAGCCGATGTCCATCAATTTATGAATTCGTTTATAAACGAGTTTCAGAATTTAGAAAAAAATGATTTCGAAATAAATAACAGAATTATTAAACTAAAAATTTCTAAACTTCTCTGCGACGCTCCAGCAAAATCTTTTCTTTTATGCATTAAAGATCAGGTTATTCTAGTACTAAATGTACTGAAGAAGGAACTTTTGTTAACGGAAAAGTTGTATTTTTAGAGAATAACAGACAGTTAAGAAATGATATGAGTTTCAAAAATAAATTGGATGATGAATTTCATAAAGGTATAAGTCCTTTTGAAAAATTGAATATATGGGTTTAGTTTCACAAGTACCTCTCGATAGTATGCACCTTGTATATTTATGAAACGGATTTTATTGTTATTAATAAGAGTTAAGTTATTATTTTATTGTTATTAATATTGTTATAAATTAAAAATATTCGTTTATGTGAACGTGACCAAAAAAAAGTTAATGAGTAAACTTTTATTATTTAGAAACTATTTACCAACAGACTTTGCAGGATTACCAAGAAAATTGAAAGATATAGAATATTATAAAGCCACCGAACTACGATAGTTTTTATTATTAGGTGTTGGAATTAATTCGTAGCGTTTTTTAATGAAAGAATGTTATTTATTTCACATGAGCATTAAAAAATACATTAATGAAAGTACTTCCCATCACTTGTAAAACGCTACGAATTAATTCCAACACCTAATATATACTTGTTGCATTAAAAAATATAGCAAACAAAAATGTGTACATACATTTTTTGGCTCTATCGTGCCATTAGAATTTTAAGCAGTTTCGAATTATATTTGACATATAATAATTATGCTCTATAACTCTTGCAATATTTTGTAACAAAATATAAAATAATTTATGGAGAAGAATACCTTACTCATAATGTACATGCACTCTAATACACTTGCCTGCAGATTGTATTAAGTATGATCTATTAGAAAATTATAGCTGTTTTATATTTGAAAGTTATTTGTACGATATTAAAAAGAAAATACAAACGTCATGACATCCTTTACAACAAATTTATAATAGATTCAAAGAACAAGCAAAAATGCAACAAATAAATGATCTGACAAAATATCCAGTATTACGGAAACAATATAAAGTCCAAGTTCATAATAACAAAATATATACTTATCTTAAATATATACTTATCTTAAAGTGATTGATGTTGAAAAGTATGAATTAAAGATATCGGATACAGATAATTGCGTCATATTGAAAGACAAATCTGTTTTTTGTATTGAAGACATTTGTTAAAAAAATGATACGGCAGAAATTTTTTTAAAAGGCAAAATGTTCATCGAATCCAAATTATTTTTTAATCCACCATGTTCTTCTCAATTATTTCATATTCAACATGTGCAAAACTTCTCTAGTGATGTCCATACAATTGATATAGATAAAATACTCATGAAGTGCATCAAATATTCGTACAATAATGTTTTATTATCTTACCAATAATACACAGCCAATCTGTAAATGAAAATTGAATATATTATAACAAATAACAGTAAAATTAAGACTAATGAGAGTCAGTGCGGAAGTAAGTGTGTATATTAATTCATATAAATTAGTCCATTATAATACGCATGATGTCAACTTTATTACGGATTATTATAGTTCAACAAGAATTTATAATAAAGTTGACATCGTGTATTATAATGGACTAATTTATATGAATTAATATTTGTGTGCACTTCCGCGCTGACTCTCATTAGCCTTATTTTTACTGTTATTTATTATTTTAAAGATTAAGAGTTCGATTTAAATTATTTATTGCTTTTGAAAAAAAATTGAATTATATAATTTAAATAATATGATAGATCAAATTGTGTAAGATATTTGTAAACAAGTTTTGTATTGCAGTATGTTATTAAAATATATAATTAATATACTTTATATAATATAATAATAATTAATACAGTTTAATTTAAAACTTAATTTGTGGCATTGTTTCTAGATATGGTCAGTCGTTGAATTTCTAGAAGAGTTTTGTGAAATTGAAGTTGTACCAACTTCATGGCTAGAATTTAAGAAAGACCACATTGTATGTAAATGGCCGCCTAAAAATCCTAGAAAATGTATTTGGAACAATGTACAACCAAACAGCAGCCGGGATATATATACAGTATACATTTTTATTCAAAATGGTAAGAATTTTAATGAAATATGATAATATAATCTTTAAATTACAAAAGTAAATCCTATAAGGTTATTTATTTATGTTAAAGCGAATCTTAGTTTTAGCTTAAACGGTTATGTGTGAATTACTAATTCTGTAATCTGCGCGCTGAACTCTTATTGAGGCAATATTTTTTGCAATAAACTATTTGTAGTTTTTTAAGATTTGTATTAAATATAAGAAGTCCATCAATTAAATTATTGTTTATATTTTTTTATTAATTTTAAGATTCGTATTAACATCAAATTATTATTATTCTTATAAGATACTTATGGTCTATCCGAAAAGTATCCGACTTCTGCGTATCTCTTTATCCTATTATGGAAAACAGGTATTCAGTATTTAAGATGGACCTTTAGGAGTACCCCCACCAAGCGGCACGCTTCGTCAACCATACAATCAATGTCGTGTTGGATAATGCTGTGTTTAGTAAAAAACTTCTCAATCAGGTGAGATGAATGAGTAGGTGCGTTATCGTACAGTCATTATGAAATGCGCCGCTTGGAATTTTCGACGCTCACACTGCATACTGTTACCAACTGAACAGCTGTTAGGTCGTGCCGCTTGATGGAGGTACTCCTAAAAGTCCATCTTAAATACTGAATACTTGTTTTCCATAATGCCCAAGGACAAAGATATATGCAGAGGTCGGATACTTTTCGGACAGATCTCGTGTTAGCATCAATTATGAAATTGCTTAATAATTTAATATGTGATATTATTGCTCTGGTTCTGTTCATGATTGCGTTTTATGACCGAAAAAGTGCGACCAATGCGCGGCTTGCAGAATTGGGTATGTACATACATATGTAAATTCGCACATAAACGTTTAAGCAATAAGATCTACTTTGAAAATGGCCATTTCTGTTGCTTAATTAAATTTATTCTCATGATTGCATTTGAATTATAATTTATTATTTTAGTTCATTCATGTAGTCAGTAATTCTTCTAAGAAAATTTATATGTAACTGATATAACATGTCCAAAATTTGTCTTTAATACAAATTCAATAAAGGATATTATAAGATGCTTTAAAGCAAAGCACGAATAATAGTTTCACAATCCTAAATCCATTAAAAATATGTTTTTCTTTCTCTACTATTATTTTTTTCAATTGCGGACTCCTATAAGAAGGCATTAGATTATACAAAAAAAATCAAATACAGACCGAAATATCATGTTTTGAGCTGGGAAAAGATAAACGTAAAAGAAAACATACAAACCCCAGATGTCCACTCTGATCGATTCATCGAGAATAATACCGCCTCCTTCAATAACAATTCAACATGATTTACGGACAAGTAAAATATTCTAATCATTAAAAATAAATTCAAATATATCACTAATACGATCCGATCCACATTTTCCAAATAATACACAATATTTAACACACACATATGTATTACTATTTTTTAAATCCATGCAAATCCATGAACTACTTCACTATGAAGCAGTATCAATTTTGTTTTTACAAATACTTAATAATAGTTACTATTTTTTTATTATTTTTCAACTGAATAATATTTTTTATTTCATATATATTTAATTTTTGAATAAAGATTTGTCAGCAGAGGAATCAAACAATAATAATATTGTTCGAGATGCATGTCCGAAAAACAGTTTTCGCAGATTCGGTGTACGTGCGACATGTGAATTGAAAATTTCTAAAACAATTTCAAATGTTTCTAGAAGTATCCAAAAAACAAATTTGACAATCATCTCTAGTTGATAAAGTCAAAAAATATAATCAAAGCCGCATGTCATACGTACACAAAAAACCAACTGCTAAAACGGCAATCAAATTCGGATCGGTCACAGCGTACGCGCGCTCGTGATGCGAAACGCGTAACATACGACACCTCAATCAGAATTCCTGATTTGGCGGGCGCGCATGGCAATAACTGCTTGACCATCGCAATTGAGAATTGTCAATCGCTACCCAAATCATGGAGTCACCTCAATTTTTATAATTTTTCGAGAATCTCATAGGCGATTGAAAAAGGAAGTCTTTGTTCGACAAAATAGATAAAGGCCGAATTAAGCAGTGATTCTTCTTCTTCGCTTTTTCGGTCAAAATTAACGCTCCGCAATACAATGCAATCGCCTTTGAGACGCTCCGCTGCAAGAAAATCGTCGCGTTCGACTTGTGATCGATACGAAGATTCGTAAATCGAACTTTAGCTCAAAACGCCTTCTCGCTCAAATTCTCTATTGTTCTCGCTTTGTTTCGCTCTCGAATATTGTTGGTCCTTCGAGCCGGATTCGCCTTCGCCGATTATTGCTCGTTCGGGAATACCATCGCGTTCAGTGCATGTAATACCTAAAAGAACAAAGAGAGAACGTAAATAAGTAAATCGTGAGTGAGGAAATAAATACCATGCTGACCGCTTAGAGTGACATCCACGATCGCATGGCCAGATCAGTGACAAATTTAAAGAAGATGGGTATAGCCAATATTACTCTCCACGCCGTCGAAATCCGCTTAGCGTTCTCGATCAACTGTGGACGAAGTTCGAAAGACAGCATGAGTTTATTCGAGCACATTATAAGGAAGCCTTCGATGAAAGTGAGTACAGTATGTCTCAATTCGCCGATTCCGCTGAAATTACTTATGTGCAGCAGCGTAGCCTGTTGAACGATTACCTGATAAAGTTCAAGGCTGAGAAGTCAAATACAGATTCTTCCGAATGAATCGGGAAACAATTTTTCCATCAAATCGGCGCTGCTGCGTCTGAAAATCCGATCATTTTCGGGCGCGTTTGAGGACTGGCCATCGTGTCGAGACATATTCTTGTCCATCGTCGGTAATAATCCCTCTATCTCAAACGTAGAGAAGTTCCATCACTTAAAGCATTGCCTAGAAGGGAAGTGCTGAAGTATTGATACGTCCGTTAGCCGTAATCAGAGATAATTTTTCTCGAGCGTGGCCGCTGTTGTGCAAGCATTACGAGAATACAAAAAAGAGTTGTCGCGCTCCAATTTTTCACGTTCACCGCAGTGCAAAAGATGAAAAGCGATACCGCCGAGAAGCTTAGCCATATTTACAATACCGCGATCGTGCTTTATATTTATATATTACATATTTACAGTGCCGTGAACGGTCAAGAAAGTATAGGAAGACCAATTAATTTGCATGGCTTCTTCAATTATTTCATCATCGAACTCTTAGACCCGAAGACTTGTTTCGAGTGGGAATCTCACACGAGCGATTCCACGGACTTGCCAGATCACGATACTTTGATGGAATTTATTATCAAGCGAACTCTGATTTTCAAGGCCACCAAGGTCTTCGGAGATCCACCGCGAATCGCAAAATCGCACGTCACTAAACGTATAGCCGAAGCTCTCGGCTGTGTTTTGTGCAAGGATAGGTATAATGTAATGATGTGCGAACAATTCAAGGCGAAATCCGCATCCGAACAAAAGTCCGTTGCGGAAACACACCGGTTGTGTTACAACTATCTCGGTTCGCATACAATCGCGAAGTGCTAATTAACGAAGACGTGCTTTACGTGTAAGGCGAGACATCACACGCTCCTTCACAAAGCATATGTCACTGCGAAACCCGCCGACGTAAGTGCATTGACCTCTGTACGCCAAGACGACGAATGCAAGGCCATTCAGCTCGCTACCGCGAGAATTACTGTCGCCACGGGGCTCTACAAACGGTTAGAGTCTTAATCGATTAAGGATCGGAAGTATCCTTGATCTCCGAGGCGCTGGTCCAGCGATTACGCCTGCCGCGTGCGGCAAATCTTCGGAATCGGCGACTCACCCTCTGGTTTCTGTCGCGGGAAAATGTCTATCAGTCTCATCCAGTATCAATAGAGCTCGAGTTACTACTGTTGCTTTCATCCTGCCATGTCTTTCGCTGTATCAAGGAGCAGCTACGACATGCAAGACTACATGGCCTCACATTGAAGGTCTCCAGCTGGCTGATCCGCAATTCACGGCCGCCGATCGAGCTGTTATTCGCGGAAGTGTGCTCTATCATTTTACAAGAGGGCTTTCGAAAGGGCGATTCGCATATTCTCATCGCTCAGTGCACTCTGCTCGGATGGATTCTCTCGGGATTCTGCGGCGAGAATCTCTCAATGACTCCACACCGCTCCTTCTAGTGCACTACCGACCATGAGCTGATCACGCTCCCGTTTTTGGCAGCAAGAAAAGGAACCTTCAACCTCAGTGTCCATCACACCAGAAGAACAACGATGCGAGGAAATCTTTGCTCGAACTCACAGTTGCACAGCTACAGGAAGGTACGTCGTGCGACTGTCATTTGCCGCGTCGTCAAGAGCACTCGGTGACACCCGCCAATCAGCCGAGCGGTTGCTCACCGCCATGGAGCGACGGTGCGAATGTGACATTCAGTTCGGACGTCTGTACTATGCCTTTCTAAAGGAATACGAAAAGTTGGATGGAATTAGTGTCAAAGTCATCGGAGTCATAAGCAAGAAGCTACCTACCTCACCACGGAGTGCACCAAGAATCGAGCGCGTCGACCAAACTCAGGGTGGTATTCAACAGATCTCAGAGTACAAGGTCCGGTAAGTCACTGAACATTCAGGTACTCGTTAACCTGTTGCCATCGCTTGCCGATGTGCTGACGCGGTGGCACCGATACGTAATCGTGACAGATATCGAAAAAATGTATCGTCAAATTCTTGTGGCGCCTGAGGATAGAGATTACCAACGCATTCTCTGGTGTCACTCAGTCAGCGATCCAGTGTGCGAGTATTGGTTAAATACAGTGACATACGATCTGTCGTGTACGCCATTTCTCGCCATCCGCACTTCGTCAGCTCGCCGACGACGAAAATGCAAGATTTCCACGAAGTTCTGCTGTACTAAGACACGACTGCTACGTCGACGACATCGTGACCGGAGCGTACACTAAAGATGAGGTAATCGCGATACAATCCGAGCTCCGTCAGTTGTGCAGGGCGGGCGGGTGTCCGCTAAAAAAATGGGCTGCCAACCATCCTGAAATTCTCTTTGATATTTCTGCGGATCACTGTCTCGCGGATTCGCAGTCGTTGGACGCAATGCTGGGATTGCAGTGGCACCCGGTCGACGACACCTTCACATTTTCAATTCGAAGCCGCACCGTTGAAGAATTCACCAAAAAGAAAGTTCTCTCGGAGACCGCGCGTTTAGTTGATCCACTCGGATGGTTGGCACTGATAGTGATCTGCGCAAAAATCCTGCTTCAGTCAGCGTGGTTGCAAAAGCTGGACTTGGGACGCTCTGATCCCTCAAACAGATGCCTGCCATTGGAGTCGTTTTCTGGAGGTTTTCCCAAAACTTGAACAGCTTCAATCAACAGCTTGAATCAACCGCTGGTTAAACACGGGCGCCAAGAATGCGAGAGTAGAGTTGCACGGATTCTCCGATGCGTCCGAACGAGGGTACACAGCTGTGGTGTATCTTCGTGTCATTAGCTCTAACAGTGTCAACGTTCTCTTGCTAGCGATAAAGAGCAAGGTCGCTCCGATCAAGCCAGTGTCTTTGCTGCGATTGGAATTGTGCGCCGCCGCCTTGCTAAATTAGTAAAATGCTTACTTAAAAAAATTAGTCGCACACACGCGCGCTGTTTTAAGCCTGTTTACAGTCACTCTCTGGTCCGACTCCAAGATCACTCTATACTAGATTCAGGCTCACGCCTCTCGATGGAAAATTTATGTAGCCAATTGCGTCCATGATACAGTCCATGATACAGGAGGCGCTCCCAGAAGGACAATGGCGTCATGTTCCCGGAAAGGACAACCCGATTGCGCCTCTCGGGGGAGAGGCTGGAACACCAGGAGAGCATTGATCATTCACTCTGGTGGTTAGGCCTCTCTGCTCAAGGACAACTCCACCTGGCCTAGCGCACAATCTGAAGCACTACTGGAGGAATTGCTCGAGCAACGTGTCTTGCACTGTTACGTCAAAGGTTGTCACAAAACTGGAGTTCCTCCTCCGATTCTCCTCACTTCACCGGCTCCTGAGGGTCATAGCGTGGTGTCTATATTGGCTGCACCCAAGAGGGATGCCAACGACGGAAGAAAGTCCAGAGTCGACATTGACATCCGACGCTGCACTTGGATGATGGATCCGAGCAGTCCAGGTACTGCATGCGCACGAGGTCACGCAAAAGATCAGCGCCCGATGCCACCTCGCAGCCAGTTACGGGCCTTGAATCGTGGACGAATACGGAGTGCTGAGAGTCGGAGGTCGCCTGAAGCACGCAGTTCTCTCTCCGGACAAGCGGCATCCGATGATCATTCCGCCACACTCATACCTCACACGCCTCTTAATATCGTCACCGCCGAACTGCACTCCATGGAGGAGTGCAGTTGACTCTGGGCTTGTTGCGACTACGATATTGGATTCTTCGAGGGCGAGCAATGACAAAATATTGGTTGTATCGGTGCGTCACTACCAAATGGAGAGGAGTCACACCACAGCCAATGGATAACCTTTTTCAAGGACGTGTAACTCTTGCATGTTCATTTGTCAGAACCGACTATGCCGAGCATGCCTATACTCATTTGCACGAGGACGTGAGCACTGATCCCATAAAGCCTTAATCGCAATTTTTGTGTGTCTTTACTTTAAAGCGACGCATCTTGAAGTCATTTCCAATTATACGACGGACGCATTCCTGGCCGCACTTCGTCGGTTCACATCATGGAAAAGACTATGCTCGGATATCTACTCCGACTGTAGTACGAACTTCATTGGCGCTGACCGACAGATACGAGACCTTCGTGCATCTTCCGTCAATGGCAGCCGCATGCTGCTGTCACAGAAGAAATCCGATGGCACTTCAACCCACCTTCCGCACCTTACTTCGGAGGCCTCTGGGAAGCAACAGTAAAGTCGACGAAGTGCCATCTTTGAAGAGTATTGGCGACACTACATTTACCTACGAGGAGATGAGCACTCTCTTAGCTCAGGTAGAGGCTTACCTGAATTCTCGGCCCTTGTTGGTGTTATCTGTCGATCTCGACGACCTCTTCGCGCTCACTCCAGGACATTTGCTTATCGGAGCCCCGCTGCTAACCATTCCAGAATCGTCGCTCACAAAGAAGGCAACGAGCTTTCTCTCTCGTTGACAGCATCTTCAAAAAATGCGTGATCATTTTTGGGAAAGGTAGTCACGCGAGTACCTACATTTCTTGACCTCACGCTCGAAGTTGTGCAAGGTAAGCACTGCTCCTCAGATTGGCTCATTGTGCCTCATAATTTCAGAGACATCACCACCAAGTAGATGGCCTCTAGCTCGCATCACAAAGCTGCACTCAGGAAAGGACGGTGTGATCCGAGTAGCAACTGTCCGCACAGCCTCTTCCGAGCTCATTCGACTTCTAGTCAAATTGGTGATGCTGCCTGGACCTACAGTCTCGACTACTCTACACGCGGACTCGCAAGAGCAATAAAACCGCACATTGTAGTAAACCGTGCGATCTTATTCAATGTACTCGCGTCAGTCAACGCGCGTGTAATCGCGGTAATTTTCGCGTTAATTTCATCTATCTTTCGCAATTTTCGATAATACGAATATAATAAATTTAACAATTTTCTTTGTAATAATATATTAAGTTAACACTTAATGCAATATGCTATATTATATTTCCGAGTTTTAGTTTGAAATTATTCTGATTACGTTCTCAACTGTTGCGCAATCAAGACTTTGTAATCACGATTGTTCGCTAATACTTTTCAATTGATATCATAGCTAGATTACATGACCGCGTCTGCATCATTATATTTCTTAAATAATTTCTTATTATTTTAAACTTAAAACGTCTCCGATTATGTGTAAGCGTAGGTTTCCGCGACACCGTGCGCTGCACGCGCAAGCATCATCAGTCTGCGCCACCTGAAGCGCCGCGATCTCCCAAATAATTAGCCGAACTCGCGACATCTGTACTCTTGCCAAGCGTGAGCATTAATTTTGTCACTGCGTGACAAGGCGGGCGGGATGTTTGAGATGCATCCGAAAAACAGTTTTCGTAGATTCGGTGTACGTGCGACATGTGGATTAGAAATTTCTAGAATAATTTCAAATGTATCTAGAAATATCCAAAAAACAAACTTCAACAATCACCTCTAGTTAATAAAGTTAAAAAATATAATCAAAGCCGCATGTCGTACACAAAAAACCAACTGCTAAAACGGCAATCAAATTCGGATCGGTCACAGCGCACGCGCGCTCGCGTGACGCGAAACGTGTAACATACTAACACCCCAATCAGAATTCCTGATTTGGCAGGCGCGCATGGCAATAACGTACCGCTTGGCCATCGAGAATTGCCAATCGCTGCCCGAATCATGGAGTTACCTCAATTTTTATAATTTTTCGAGAATCTCATAAGCGATTGAAAAAGGAAGCCTTTGTTCAACAAAATAGATAAAAGGCCGAATTGAGCAGTAATCCTTCTTCTTCGCTTTTTCGATCAAATTTAACGCTCCGCAATACAGTGCAATCGCCTTTGAGACGCTCCGCCGCAAGAAAACCGCCGCGTACGACTTGTGATTGATTACGAAGATTCGCGTAAATCGAATTTTAGCTCAAAACGCCTTCTCGCTCAAATTCTCTCTCTATCGCTCTCGCTTTGTCTTGCTCTCGAACAAATATAACTACCGGAAAAGGTATTACTACAAATACAGAAAAGGATGCAGATTTCAATATGAATAATATTACTTCAACCAAAATAATGGATAAAGAAAGACAAAGAAAGTAGGTATATATTTCTCAGAAATTAAAGTGTAAAACGAAAATGACATGTAAGTTTTATTGTGTTTACTCTAAGAAAATACAATTGCTATGACAAACAAAGATGAGAATTCTATAATGGGTGATATTATTATTGAACATTTTCGAACAGGTATTATTAATTTAATGTTGCTTCAAACGCAGCTGCTGCAATAAATCCAAATATTATACAAAATACGACAAACATAATTTCTACAAAACCTTTTAATAAATATAGAAAATTGTTAAAGTTTGACGATAGCTTAAGAGCAAATATAGTCGCATCAAAACAATTGGTAGGAATTTTTAAGTATATAAAATAAACTTGAATAATTTAAAAATAAAATTACATTAAAAATGAAATCCTGTATTACACGAAACATTAACTGCTTTTATTTCCTGTATAGGAAATGTTCTTCTATTTATTAGAAGGAAATACTGCCTAAATTCAAAGTAAAAATGGATTGGAGAAACTATTTACCAATAAGCTGGGATCTAAATGCTCTTGGTTTGACCGCAAGGGAAATTATCAATTGTGCTCATTACGTACAATGGCAATTTTAAAAAGTATGTAAAAGTCAAGATTTTTTTAACTTTTATTTCTCTGACTGCGCCGCTGGCAGCATAAAAGAGTATTATGCATTTCTTTTGTTTGCCGTTTTTCGTACTAGCTAAAAAAAACTAAAAGACGAATCTCATATATTTGAGAAAAAACCTCACCCCTTGCACCATTCTTATGAAAAAATGTCTTTCTGTCAAATCAGCTAATTTTTTGAAATGTAGCTCTCATTCTGAACACGTCTCAATGAGCACAATTTGATCCTATGAGTTATTTTTGCGTTATGAAGGCTCTAGAAGATCTAGACTTAATATGCTTACTTATTATTATGCTCTATTTATATTTGTGATTCTTGATCGAATGTGCATGCATATATTAATTTTTTTATTTAAAAGTTAATAAATCTTCACGTTATCATTTCATATTATACGTCTGTACAGTTAGGAAGCAACAATCCCGTAAATGTGTAATATAACTGTTCATGTAATTATATATTTTGTATTATATAGTTGTTATAATCAATCATGTAATTAAGATGCACATATGCACACACACGCGCGCGTGCACATGCACGCATGCCCATTCGATCAAGAGTTACATATCCAAGTAGAAAAGTCTGTACATTTACAGATTAAATCTGGAACTTCTAAGGCTTGTAATGCGGAAATAGTTCAAGTAATAACTATTGAGACTATAAGATCAAGTTGTAACTATTGAGACTTTTGTTCGGAATAACGAGAATTATAACATATTAAAAAATTAGCCAATTTGACAGACATTTTTCCATAAGCCCTTTTTTCTTTTAATTATAAAAATATAAAATATGTAACCCCCTTTTTATTATATCATATGTGTAGATGCAATAAAAAAACATTTTCCTATGTACACAGATAAAAACTTTCAAGATCATGTATCTTCATGGTTTAAATATGCAAAAACTAGATATTTGAGAGAAAAAGCAGGTATATTTTTTATAAATAATACATAAATTATATTGTTCTCTGTAATATATTTTCCATAACACTATATTCTGAATCTATCTGTTACAGGCCGAGATGAAAAGGAGAACACCGAACCCTATGAATATATATACACATATATAGTATATACAATAATATATAATATATCATAATATATCATAATTTTTAAATATATATCAATATTTTTTACGATTAAAATTAAAAAATTAGAAAACTTTAATGTATATGTACAATATATAATTCATAAATATATATGTTTTGTGACGGGTGGCTGGTGTCACCTTGTATGGAAGGCTCGCTCGCCAAGGCGGCATATAATAACAATGACTCTGTTGATTGTAATATGTGAGCTTTTATTATAGAGTTGAATTAAGATTTGTTTGAAGCGGGCGGTAAGCGTTGCTCGTGGTAATAATGTTGTGACAATTGAAGCGTTCAGCTCGATGCGTGCACAGGTACTTCGCACATGGTACGATGTTGAGAGATTTCTCCTTCAAAAAGGTATGTGTTGCGAGCCGTGACGAGACCGGCAAATCTCATTGGGAACGCCGGTAAGTCTCGCGCACTAAAACGGTCTCGCGTAGACCGATCACGTTATGTTATAACAAGCACTGGTGATATGCGACGACAAGTCGATTGGTTCGCGCTTAATAAAATAATATTCGCGAAGATGCGTTAAACGCTCGGAGCGATCTATATACTATTCATCGGGATCCGGTTGCGAACTCACTCTTCTCACGCGTGTGCGCGTTCGACGGTTTTCTGGATTTGCGCAAGGGGCTTCGCGTGCTATTCGAGACAAACAGTGATTAGCACAGAATCGAGTATGCTCGTGTTTTGATCAATAATACATACAAAAATGATTGATTGTGCTTTGCTTTTTTATTTTTTTCTTTTTTATTAAACTTTAGAATACCACTGTGTATGTACACCAATTATAATATAATCAGGGCTGTGAGCATGTATTTGAAATACTTTTATTTGAAAAACAGTATTAGTAAGACAATTATATTTTATATTTTGTGTTTGTTAGAAGTACATGAAAATATTTTGTATTTTGTGTTTCATGGGAGCATATTAAAGTATTTTGTATTTTGTATTTCAGTATTAATAACAAAAGATTGAAAGTATTTTGTATTTTGTATTTCAAATACTAACATTGACAATCAATCTTATTATTTGAATTACAAAATATAAAAAGCTATCAATCTTTCGATTTTAAATACAAAATACATAATACTTTTATGTAATCCGCTGAAATACTAAAAAATACAAAATACGCTTGTAATGCAAATAATGTGTTTTAAATGAAAGTATTTCAAATTCATGCCCAGTTCTGAATATAATATATCTTATACAATTAGAATGTTGTTGCAAAATCCAAATAATTTCATTTTTCCATCATTTGGGTTAAGATATAAAAAAAGATGACATCTCCTACAGCACAAAAGTTGCAGCAACAATATTGCAACATTGCAATATTGTTTCAAGTTTGGTGCTGTATAGGATTTTTTGAGATATTATTTTATTTTCCCGTAGAAAATAATTAACAAAAAATAATAAATTTTTTGTTAATTTTTTCTACAGGTAAATAAATATCTCAAAATCTATACTCAAATAATGAAACAAATGGAGTTATATCTGATTTTGGCAATAATCAGTATGCAGATTGTCCTAAAATTTGCGACTAAACATATTTTATAGCAAGAAAGCTTCCGAAAATATAATAAAAAAGTAATTTGTAAATTTTTATTTTAAGTAATAATTTCTGAGATATAGTCATGTGTAAACTGTTATATCTCAGAAACTATTACTTAGAATAAAAATTTACAAATTACTTTTTTATTTAAATTTTCGGAAACTTTCTTGCTGTAAAATATTTTTAGTCGTGAATTTTGGGATATACTGTATATATTTAAACGTTTCACAAACGTTACAAGTGGAACATTGCGAATGAACATTTCTGTGGCGATATATTTACAAATGGAATGTTGTGAATGAACTTTTTAGTGAGGTTTTATATATATATTTTTTACGAACATTTCACAAATGTTGCATGTGGAACGTTACAATGACGTTATGTATGTTTATCAAATGTTTCATAAACGAACAATGGATACAAATGGAACGTTTCATGAATAGTAAATGTGTGAGGACATTTCTGGTTGTGGCAACGTTTCATTAACGACACAGATAAGATCGCACAGCTTAAGTGTAATGTTATTATAATGTTGCTGGAACGAAATTTTGTTTAATGGATAAATATTATATAGTTAATAAATAAAAATTAGTAGAAAATATATTTTCAAAAACACACTTATCAGAGAAAAGTTAAGAATAATGAGAATAAAGATAAGACTACATGCACCAAAGAAATAAAGAGAAACTAACAATTATAAATGTAAAATATGGGTGCGGCAGAGAAACTTACTTTTTTTAAAGGTTAATAAAAACGAAACTATTGCAGATATCAGTATAATTCTTTTTTCCTCTTACAGATCACCTCATCAAATTTTTTTTCATGTACTTTTGAAAATTACATCTATCAAATGACGGCCGCCGTTGTCTATGCACTGATTGAGTCGATTTCTGAAGTTTCGCGTCACTCTCTGAAGCATGTCCACCGGTATTTCGGCGATGGCGTTCCGAATGTTTGTCTTCAGGTGAGCTAGGGTCTGTGGTCAATCGTTGTAAACGATAGACTTCAAATAACTCCCTATAGGAAGAAGTCGCATGGAGCCAAATCTGGAGAGCGCGCCGGCCAAGGGAGATCGCCTCTGAGAGAGATGAGGCGGTCAGGGAAGTGTTCCCTTAACAATTCCATCGAGGCCCGTGCTGTGTGGACCGTGGCTCCGTCTTGTTGAAACCACACATCCCCGACGTCCATTTCTTCCAGATGTGGAAGGAAAAATTCTTCGATTATCTCCCTGTATCGAGTTGCATTCACCGTGACAGGGCGCTCGTTTTCCTCAAAAAAATAAGGACCAATGATCCCGACCGACGAAATTGCGCACCAAACGGTAATACGTTCACAATGGAGAGGGGTTTGGTGAAGTTCATGTGGATTTTCAGCACTCCAGTAGCGCATATTCTGTTTGTTGACACAGCCGGAAAGGTGAAAGCGGCTATTACCAAAGTATGCCTCGACGGCGAACGCGCGATGCTCTCTCGTCCAAAGCATGATCGAGATTGGCTGTAGGGGGAACAAAAATTGAGGACCTATCCTCTCGGACGCACCCCCTCCCAGCTCCCTACCTTCACCCCTTGCCGTTTGGCGCGTTTTTCAAAAAAGTAAATTTCTCTGCCCGTATTACATAATTTCCTGTTTTTTTTTATTAACACTTTTTCCGCATTCCTTATTATATTGAGACAAAGTAAAATAAATACGCATGCGCATAAATAATTTTATTAAATAAACTTGTGGAAAATTTGGGTATGGTTTTTCAAAGGATACAGTCTGGGCAAGTTCAAGTAAATAATTATCAATATTTTTTTTTTAAATAATTACTTTCAAAATTAATGACAAATATTTTTTCTAATTCATGTATATAAGAACAAAAATTAAAACTTGCTACATGCAAACTTCCAAATGAATTTTCTTCCGTGATAGCAAAAGCTCGAAAAGAGCAATATAAACTGTCTTATCAATGACAGTCTTTCTTTCATCAAAATATGCACATTTCACAAGTATGTACTTCCAGATATTTTTTCATTAAGTATTCGCATATATATTTAAACGCATTTTCTTCTGGTAATTCCATATCATAATACTCATGATTTGAGATATCTAAAATTGGACGCGATGAAGATGAAATGAACATAGAAGATGATGAAGGGCTCGAACCTGAAGCTCCAATTAAATGTAACATATTATTATTATCCGTAGCACAATTTTGTGTATCTGTTTGCTGGAAAACTTTTTACTAAATAATTTTTTGAAAGCACGAATGAACTGTATTGGTGTTGGATTTAAAGAATTATCACTCTAATGGAATCAAAGAAATTTTTAGCATAATCCTGATTTATCCTTCGTGTGCGCAAATGTAGAAAATCATGACATTTTAATCTCTTCCAAAGTAACATTATGCTTTTAATTGTTACCTGCCAGCATTCAAAACAGTTAACTTTAACACATTATTCTTATTAATTACTTTAATGGTTTTCATGAAATATATCATTTATTCTAAAAATTGAATTTGTTTTTTATTTCCAGTAAATACTTTTCTATATTCTTTAGAACTATTTATTGAAGAAGAATTTAAAATGTCAAACAATTTGTCGAAATTATTAAAGAACGCTATCGTTCCCACTGCTTCAGTTGATAGAAAGCCGTAGGATATTTGTGTGCATATACTTGCAGCTACGCGATTACTAATCATTTGAACAGCTTATTTGAGTTTCATTTTTTGAAAATTAGTAGGTTCAATGTGATTTTTAGATAACTTTGGAGTAGCGAGTAGATGGGATTAAGTATCTTACAAGTAGATTCAAATCTGTTGAAGCAGTTTCGAATTCTCTATGATCACTTCGAAAAATAGTAGCAGTATTTTCGAATAGATTTGAACTTAAACGAAATAGGTTCGAAGTTTTAGAAGTACCTCGAAAAATAAAAGCAGTACTTCCAAATGGACTCCAACCTATATCAAATATGCCCGAAACTAATGAAAATTTGATCACGCAAAGAAAAGAACATTTTGTGAAATGCCTTCTCACTTTTGAGATTAATACATATTCGGACTTACAATAATGTATCTACTATGAATCGACATTTATCGATTTACATAAAGAGATTAGTAGAACTATAATCGACTTATCAAATAACTGTGTTAACATAAAAACACAAAAAAGAGCATTAGTAAAGACATTAGAATCGGATTACAAGAATGTCTGACATTTTCTTCAATAGTGAATACAACATTCAAATGTACATATATTTGTGTAATAACATGTTCAAAATTAAGAAGAATGAAGGAGTATCTATATTATAATTAAATGCTAAAATGTACTGTTCGAAATGCTTGAAAGTAAAAATACATACATATTATATGAAATTTTATTCAAAACGAAAATTTTTGTTAAAAATATTCATAAAGTATTTAAAATTAATAATAAAAGTTATACTTTACTATTTCATTTTCCAAATATATATTTATATTTTATAATACTGTTTGTAAAATAAAATATTTTAACGTTTTTTTTGTTTTTATTCAAAGTTTCTCTTTCTCAAGTTTTTAGTCAGGAAATTTTTTTCAAAAAATGACCAGGAAAATCAAGAAAAATAAGGAATATTTTCTTTTGTATTTCGTTAACAACCCCGTTAGAGTAAAAAATCAACGGTTTGACGTGTTGTGTGACAGCTGGCGTTGTCATGATGAAAGATGATGCAACGATTTCGCTTTGTTCTACGCAATTCATTTATGACAAACAAATTGTTGTATACCAATCAGTATTTACAGTCTTTCGATCCTCTAAAGGCACATGTCCGGTATAACTAAAGAAACAAGCAGTCATTTGTTTGGCAGCACTGCGTGAACGAACAACTTTTGTTAGTTTCGGTTCATTTTGAAATACCCAAACAGTGGATTGTTGTTTACTTTCGGGTTCATACGAATAGATCCATGTTTCGTCCCCAACGATGTTGTAGATCAAATTTGATCGACCTCGGTTGAATTTCTTGAGCATTTCTTTGCTCCATTTAACACGAGCCTGTTTTTGAGCTTCGGTCAAATTGTGTGGGATCCAACAACTGCAAAGTTGTACGCTCAAGTGATCATGCAAAATCGTATATATTGCTTTCATGTCAATGCCTAAGGATGCCTGAATCTCGCGGTATGTCATATGCCGGTCTCGCTCAATCATTTTACGCACAGCATCAACATTAATGGCAACAACAGACGTGGATAGACGACCTTCACGGAATTCGTCATAAAGAAAGGTATGTCCATGCTGGAATTCGGCAAACCAATTATAAAGTCCTATTGGATGGTGCTTTATCCCCAAAAGTCAAATGAAGTCGATCGATGCATTGTTTCGGAGTTAGATTACATTTGTAAAAAATCATTGTCCGAAAATTTTCACGTGAAATTTCCATTTTTTCAAAAAATAACTTCTTTTAAAATACTATGCAAACAAAACTAGTTGACTTGGATACAAACTGTCAACTGAATTATAGGTTAAAAATGTCTAATTTTATGGATATGATAGTAACAGAACGTTGGCGCCACTGGAAGTATTAGATTGCAGAAACTTTTCCAGCAGCTTACGTATACGATAAAAAATACTTTGTAAAAAAAAGTATATTTCGAATCTTGTAGGTATTCGTTTGTAAAATTCGAAACTAACAAGGTGAGATCGATTACTTTGTAAGTATAAAGTACGAAATATTACTTCTTATGAATATCCTCGAGCCCTAGAAAATGAAGCTAAACTATTGGATATTTGACTTGAATTTTTAAGTACATATTGAATTTGATCCCATCTCTACTTTGGAGCGGTTTTAATCCATTATTTGTTATCTCTTATAAAATTCTACAATATAAGCCCATGACGCGACTTTGTTCATTGCAAATTCTACGCGATGTTTATATAAATTGCCGCGTGTTTTTTTCATCAAATGGGACGTATCAAATATATATAATATTTCGAACTCATCAACTAAAAAAATAGAATTGTTTGTTAAAATGCCCAATTCACGAGACATGAAATTAGACCTCATATCCTAAAGCGTGTACGGTAGCATAACCTTGTAACTCACGAATAATATCAAATATAAGACATTTTAATTGACATTTGATTTACACGTAATTTCCACCAAACAAACTGGAAGTTTTCATCCCCCTGCAAATACTGCATACCATAATAACTAAAGCACTTTTGCTGTTTTTTTTTATTTTTCACTCATATCTTCAAAATCAATTATTTTATTTTGTGAAATGTTATAAAATAAATGAACTTTTAAACTCATTTCATCGATACACAATGCCGTTCTAAAAGCGGTAATGAATTTAGTTTTACTGATATAACATCAAAAACATTATTATTTATGCCTGATTTTATTTGCCAGATTTGCGTAAATGATTGAAGATCACACACGGAAGGTAATGCGAATTGTTTTTCAAGTTCTCGATAATTTCGTGGGCTTAAAAAATACAATCGTAATGCAAATTGTTTAAATTTGGTAGTGTATTTTCTTCCATATTTGCTTTTAATTTGGGCATCAATTTGTGCGGATAATAATTGTGAAACATTCACGGGTAGTACCTGACAACCTAGTTGACGAAAAGTTTCGTATTTCTTAGGATCTTCCTTTTTCTTTTATTTTCCATCCTTTGTATTTTTTTTGGAGTCTTCTAATTATTTCGCGCAGTTTTTTATTTTCTGCTGTTAATTTGAAATTCCGTTTTTGTAATTTTTTTCTTTTTCGGAGTTTCTGCTATGGTTGGTATATGTGTGGTTCTATATGCAAATCAGAAATAGAACACCATTAAAAATATGTTGACATATAAAAAAAAGATGTAACTACAGTAGAAAAAGATGTCAAAATATATATTAAGGAAGATATCTTAACTATTAAGTAAAATTAAGTAAACGAATTAAGATTAAGTAAACCAATCGAGATATATTATACAATATTATTATACGTACTATAAAATATTATTATTATATAATCATGTATTTTACTTTTACATTTATATGTTACTATGTTTAAAAATAGCTAAGAAAAAAATATCATAGTCAAAATGCATTTATATAACTATTAGGTGTTGGAATTAATTCGTAGCGTTTTTAATGAAAGAATGTTATTTATTTCACATGAGCATTAAAAAATACATTAATGAAAGTACTTCCCATCACTTGTAAAACGCTACGAATTAATTCCAACACCTAATACTTTTTAATAAAATTTACGGTTTAATCATTTCGATATCTTTATCAATATCAACTAGGTCTATATATGCATCTATATCTATAGGCATAGGTTTTGATGATTGGATGTCGCTAAAACATAATACATATTTTTAATACTGTTTTGATAAAAAATAAAATATGTTTTTGCAACAATACATAGAATACAACAGCTGATGTAGATTATAAAACCAGTCATTATTATAAAGAGAACGGAACACTATAAAAGCCGGAAAAGCGACAATATTTAAGAATTTTTTGAAAAGAAAATAAAACACATATAAATGTGATTTTATTTATACAAAAGTACATAATTTAATGTGTATCTAGAAAAAAAACCCATTATTTCCATTTTCGTGTCTTTCTGAGCTAACATAAACAATCCTCCAAAAAAAGAATAGGCTAGTTGATATGATTTCCGCAAAGTGATTAATCTAAAATAAAAAAATCAAAATAAATCTTTAAATATATATCATTCTCTTCAGTTTTTCACAGAGAATTTTAAATCTAGAAAAATTAAAAAAAATTACGGAATTAAAAAGGCGAAAAAAGAATTAAAATGTGACATTTTTATTTAAGTTAAATAACTCTTTTAATTTGTCAAATTTTAAAATTCTCTATGATGAGACACTGACGAGAATGATTTCTATTTAAAAATTTATTTTTACCGTTATCAACCGTTTTGCAAGGATCGTATTAATCAGCCTAGCTTTCTTTTTTTAAAGGCTTGCTTGCGTCAGCTTTGAAAGACATAAAAATGGAAATATAATTGGAACTTTTTTTTTACATACACATTAAAATATGTACTTTCGTATAAATAAAACTAAATTTCATTTATGTGTAGTTTTCTTTTAAAAAATTCTGAAATATCATCTATTTTCTGGTCTCTATATTGTCTCCATCTTGAAAAAGAATATTGTATAAGATTTATAAAATATAAGATAAATAAAAGAAATGTAAATATATAAATATTGTATAAGATATATAAATATTGTATTTATAATATATAAAAGTTAAAAAACCGGTTCGTTTCTTCTTGTTGAATCTTATCCTCATCTTTTCCAGTTATATTTTCTTTTTGAAATGATGTTACAGGTGTATTGCTGTAAAAATTGTAATATTAATTTATACATAATAAATTTACTATTTAAGAAAAATCATATGTTATTCAGAGTAGAAAATGCTTTGTAAAAAATTTATTATTTACTTTCTTCCAAAAAATATTATTGGAATAGCATTAGGAAGAAGACTGGCTCTACATTTGCTTATTTTATATCATTTTTCTTTTTAAATGCAAGTGGCACAATCAATAGTTGCGATGAGCGTATTCTGAGCCCATCACTTGTAAATCAAATTTTCCACATATGTGTATCTACTGCAACCAAAAAATTTTACAGAAATAGTTAATATAAAAAATATAATACATATATATAGAAGAATATTAAAAAATTAAAAGTACATATATATATATTGTAATATAAAATTATAAATATTTAAAATAATAACTGATTTATACGTGCTTTAAAAAATAATTAAAATAAATTTATACCTATCATATTCCTTTGGAAACATAAAGAAGTGTTTTCTCTGTAACATTATAAATATAATTGCACTCCTTCATAACACATCATAAATTTGATTTACGGGTCGACATCCTCTTTCCTTCTTGATTTTTTTGTATCTTCTAAGAAACAGCACCTGTAACAACGCTAAGATCAAATGATTTTTCTTAAATAGTAAATTTATTATGTATAAATTAATATTACAATTTTTACAGCAATACACCTGTAACATCATTTCAAAAAGAAAATATAACTGGAAAAGATGAGGATAAGATTCAACAAGAAGAAACGAACAGGTTTTTTAATTTTTATATATTATAAATACAATATTTATACATCTTATACAATATTTATATATTTACATTTTTTTTATTTATCTTATATTTTATAAATTTTATACAATATTCTTTTTCAAGATGGGGACAATATAGAGACCAGTGTTTTCTGGCAGAGAATTGAAAATTTGTATAATATCTTTATACGGATTAACTATTCTCCGAAGTGAACATAACCTTCGTTCTCGACACCGTCAATATTAATTTTCACTTTTTTCACTTCTTTCACTGAATACTTTACACATTACTATTCATCAAATACGTTACAGATTACTATTCACTGAATACTTTACACGTGTTATATTGACACGGTTTCGATTGTTCACTGTTCATTCCAATTTGTTCCGAGTTCACTACTGCGTTTTATGTTCCGTTAATTTTACTGTTTATCTAGACATTTAAATATGATTGAGAGAATTATAGAAAACTAGAGAGAGGAAATGTGAAAATCAGTTACGTTATTGGTTATTTATTTAGCTCACGCATATGCAATTCAATTTTATACACGCTAGAATCGGGAGAGTTGCGCTACTGTATATGTACTGACGTGATCAATATGAATTGTATGAAAGGAAATCGGGACCTTTTCTATGTTATTTAACTTACATTGTCTTTTTCCCGCAGTGTGTTGTAATGTATGCACAGTTTAAGCAGGCGCCAACATACTTTATTATAAAACGGCGCATTCCAGCAAACCAGTAATTTCATTTGACCTAACGTTTTCTCTGCACTCAAATGTCCCGCGTCGTCGTGGCATAACCTACAGACTCGCATTCGTGCATTTCGTGGTACTGCACATATGTTAGTCTTGTCATGTATCCGTCATGTATCTATACAGTTTTTCATCAAATGTTTGTCGAAATAGTGTTTGATTTCGGCTTCCCACATAATAAAATCGATTGAATTCATAATACTTGTTCGTCCTTTAATTGCGCGGCTAGTACCCAGTCGCTCTTTGTGACATCGACGTGTGATACTTCTAACTGGAACGGCATAGAATTTTGGCTTAAGACATCAACGTGTGATATTCTCGATCTTGCACGGTATTCTATGTCAAAAGTGTACTTTTGTATCTCGAGCCATCTATCATTCAATTCGAGATAGCAAGTCCCGCTTTGCAAAAATGGCCCGCAGTGCCTTATATTGGTTATCACCTTAAATTATAATCCTAGTAGATAGATCCAAAAATAGCGCAAAGACCACCGTCATCATTTCCAGCTTGACGAATGGTAGCAGCGTTGGTCTGCCGTCGCTGCTTACTGTTATAAGCTACCACGCGCGTTTGACCGTCACTTGTCTGTATGAACACAGCGCTTACGCCTATAGCGTTCGCGTCGGTGTGTACCTTGATTTATTCGAGTCGAATATTGTTAATATCGGCCGGGACATAAGCTTATTCTTGATAGTATTTAGTGCCGCTTCTTGAGTCTCTCCCTACATTCAAGGAACGCTTTACTTTGTCAGTCTTGTCAGTGGCTCGACGAAAGTTGTGGCGAAATTCTAAACATATTTTCTAAAATAGCTAGCTAAATATACTAACTAATGTACCTGTTTCACCGAACATGGTGATTCCATTTGTAACGCCGCTTCGATTTTGTGTCGCCCGGGTCGCATCCCTTGCTCATCGATCTCTTTACTTAAATATTCAATCGATTTCGCGAAGAACGTGCATTTTTTAAGGTTGAGCGTTAGCCCGTGTGAGTGAAACGCTTTCAGTATCTATCGAAAGCAATCTAAACTTTCTCTTATTGTTTTCGATAGTATTATGACATCGTAGGTATAGAAAACAGGTATAGAAAAGCGATCGTATTTAAGCTTCCTAACATCTCATATCCATTATAAACACTGGAACACAGCGAGCGCATTAGTTGAACCAAAGGGCATAAAAGAACTACGCAATAATTTGTAATGCCCCTCTGGCGTCAAAAGGCTGTTTTCTCGATGGAATCACCTGCCACCAGTATCTGATAATAGCCGGATGCTAAGTCTAATTTGGTGAAATACTGGTTACCTCCGAGCTTATCAATCTGTTCGTCAATTCGAGGCATAAAGTATTTGTCTTTAATCGTAATGGCATTTAGTTTACGATAGTCTATGCACAACCGATAGTCGTCGTTTTTCTTCCTTACCAACAAAATCGGATTCGCGTGGCGACTTAGATTCGCGGATAATATCATTACCTAATAGTTCTTGAATCATTTTCCTTATGACACGTTTTTCAGATTCGGTTAGTCGGTAGGGATGGTATACAACTGGAACTTTGGTAGAGCAATGGATATTCAGTGACGTCGAATCTGTGGTTCGCGGTCTGCGCATGTTCCTTCTGCGATCTCTCCGCGGGTCTATCTTTGCGTTCGTTTTTACTAATAGATGCAACCGTCTTGCTCCTCCCGCTCTTTGATGGCATATTTCCTAGCGTCCATATATGCATACAATTAAGATTCGCATGCTGTGCAGCCCGTACCGTTCTCGACATGCGCATCCGTGATTTCGTCTATCATCGTGTCAATAAGATATTTATCCACAATACTAATGTATAACTTACGTAACTTATTTAATTTTTGGAAGCATTAATCTCCTAACGATTATCCTGGACTGCTTTCGTACAGCGAGGTCTCTCGAAATCTGTCTCTCTAAAGGGTATCTTCTTGCGAAACTGCTGCAGCAACAGATCTTTCGTCTCGATCGTAACCGCCAGTCGTTGTCGTGTGTTGTATCACAGCCGCACATGTCCCTTCAAGCGCGATGGTATTAGTCTCATGACGACTTTACAACGTTCGTTTACGACGTTCCAATCGTATTGTGCAGCTAACTCGTCCACTTCGCTTGATCCACTTCTCTGTAACTAAATCATCCTTTGATAGATCGAACGGAGGTATCATAAGTTTGTCATCTTTATAGATGCATGAACTTCGCGTATGAGATCGTCTATCTAGGCTCTCCACGTTCGAGTCTGTTGAAGCATTCGTCCTGGCGCTTCCTCTCGCCTTCCGATGTTGGGGAAGGTGAACATCGCCTTTTTTATATTAGGTCGACATACTTGGCGTTGCGCCGCGACCTATGGTGTTTCTTCTCGTTTTCTGATAAACAAGATGAACGTCGCCCTTTTCATTTCAGATCGTCATGTTGCAATCTATGGCGTCCTATTTCGTTATTGATTCCCACCGTATTATCAAAGCCAGCGGTATTGTTACAATATTATATATATATGTGTATGATTACAATATTTGTATTTATACAATTCTAGGAATATGCAAACACACACGTAAGGCTAGCGTTAATCTCATTTCTACAGTCTCGTGTGTCACGGCAAATGATACTACGGCACACCATTGTGTTCCATATATGCTAATGTGCCATTATGCCTCAAAGTTGCATAAATTTACTTTAGTAATATAAAATACCACAGGTAATTAATATATTTGTATAGATTTTACTAAAGTGATAAGAAAAGATCATTTAATAAGATAAATGTACTTGTGATAATAAAAAACAGAATTTTATTATTGCTTATTTTATACGAATATCAGTTATCAAAGAAACTCAGTTGCGGACATCATAGCAAACGCATTAATCAATTTTTAGCAACTTTTTTAGGTAAAAATAATATGACAACTGATACGTGATTTAGAAAATTATTTTTTATATCTCATTATCATGACGATTCAGATGCGAGATTTTCTAACAATTTAAATGTTACTTTATATATATATTAAATATAATTATTAAATATATATTTTCTAACAATTCAATGTATTTTTAAATGCAACAATTTTTTAAAAATTTATTTTTTAAAAATTTAATCTTATATAATAATTTTATTATAAAAGAATGGATTTAGAATAAAATTATTTTTAATTTTTATTCATAGAAGAAGTTAATAGATCAATTTTAAGCAGAATCGTAAGACTCAACTTGTTCTCGTAAAATTCGTAAGAACTTATAACCAGTATTCTAATTTTATGCGTATGTATCATAAGACGTAAGATTATTCGTAAATATTTACGATTTCTTGTAAATCTTATAGTTAGTGTAAAGCTTTGTAAAAATATCGTATAAAGGTATAAACACTTCAAAATTCTTATAAATCTTAAAATTTAAATACACATATATAATTTTACTTAAAAGACATTTTTTTAAGTTTTCATATATTTTATTGTTCCGACGACTATTACTCATGCATATGAGCATGGATTACGTATATACGGAAGCGTTAATAATTAATTCTCGAAAATAACTGACATCTGCTAAATCATGCACAGCGTATCCAAAATTCTTGTCTCCGCTTCTTCTATTGTATTTGTAAATACCATATATCTCCGTATTACCAGAGATCTGGCTGGCTTAAGATTTGGTAATGTTTTATTCTCCATTTGTGCTGTCTTGTATTTTCTCTCTTTCGCTCCAACTCTCTTTCTCTCTTTTATTCCTCTATATCTGCGACGTCTCCTTCAATTAAACTTTGAGCATCATTTCTCGTTTAACTCTCTTGTCATCAGATACCAAGATTACTTATCCTTCCCTATATATATTGGTCCACTAAGTTCTGTGCCACTTTCTCCTACTTCTCTGGCAAATATTTTAATTCCCTTCCTGATTCAATAAAAATCTCTCCCTCTCTATCCTCCTTTCGTTCCGCTGTCTTGCGTTTCATTGCGTCACTCACAGTATTTAAACGAGACTGATGTAATTGGTGTGTTTGCGGGTGTATGTAAGTGTTTGTATGTAAATTTTATGTGTGTGTGTGTGTGTGTGCGCGTGCGCGCGTGCATGCGTGCGTGCGTGTGCGCGTGCGTGCGTGCGTGCGTGCGTGCGTGCGTGCGTGTGTGTGTGTGTGTGTGTGTGTGCGTGTGTGTGTGTGTGTGGATGTTGTGTGTACGTATGATTTCAGCTATTAATTTACCTCTTATTGTATTGTTGTCTTTTTTGGTTTTGTTACTGGTCGACTTTGTAACAACAATTCTGGTGACACCTAACCATTTGCAAGCAACTATTGTCTATTTATTTATGTTTATGCTAATTATTGTATATGCTATAGTCTATTGTATCATACTTTATGTCTATTATTCTGTTAACATGTAGTTTTTTTCATATAGCTTTACAATAAACTAAATTGAATTAAATTAAATTAAATTAAAATGATATGTTTTAATATAATTTTATCACACATGGTTGAATTCGTAAAAAAATAATCTTTGATTTGAAAAAAAAAAATTGAAAATTTAAAAAAATTATGGATGGTGGGGGTATTTTATTAAACAAAAAAATAAAAAAAATTTTTTATCTATAACTTTAAAGTACTCTTGAAACCGTACAACTTTTGTTAAAAAATTTTTTTCTATCTTTTATATTTCCGACGATATTCACTTTAAAAGAAAAATAGTGTTTTTTTTTAAAGGGATGTTTTACCTTTTAAACATAAGTTAACGCACATATAAAAAAATACGTGCCTCTTAGATGTTTAACAACATATCTCATGGAGAATCAAATCGATTTCGGACAGTTGTGAATCTTTCCTTGTCACAAATAAAGCATTTAAAAAAAAATGTTTCAGACAAAAGTTGTGGGGTTCTAAATGATTTATTTAGTGATCTGATCAGTCTGACGTTGGGTGGTGTCAGAGCAATATCACTTTGAATTTGTTAAATAGAATTTCTATTTTTCATTACATATTTTTATAGTACCACACAGAGCCGGTGATCTTGATCTTAACGAATGTTATTCAGGATATGATCCTGAATAACATTCAAGAGATTTTAGTCGTCGGTCAGTCACCTTGCGTAGTTCTAATGTTGACGGTACTGTAACTTTCAAGCCTTATAACTCGAAAAGTACTTCATAAAAAAATATTTTATTATAAATATTTTGGAAAGCTCTCGAGGTGTGCAAGGATATACAATGAAAAATAGGGAGTTCTATTTAAAAAATTTAAAGTGACGTTGCTCTGACTTTGATTACTCCTAAGGTCAGATTGATCAGATCACTAAATAGATCACTTAATCCCACAACTTTTGTCTGAAATGTTTTCTTTTAAAATGCTCTTTCCGAGATAAAAGGAGTGTACGGGTGGTCTGAGATACCCGATACTATCAACTTCATAGAAAAATTGCAAGAGACAAAAATTGATTATTTTTTTCTCATAGAGCTCTAAAAATTTTTTAATACCGTATTTTCTCATGTTGGTAAAAATGAAAAAATGCAGTATCTACTAAAAAGTTCATAAAAAATTCTGAAAAAATTCGTATAGTTTTATGAGAAGAAAATAAACAATTTTTGTCTCTTGCAATTAAAAAAAAAATAAAATTGATAGTATTTGAGTAAAAAATTATTAAAAACCAATTTTCGGACACTTTTAGCAATTAATATTTTGTTAACTATTATGAAAATTGCAAAATGATAAAGGACTTTTCTTCTCAGTTCATTCCATTCTGCCCCTATGCAAAAGATTTATTATTATTTTTCCAATATCTTGTATAAACATATTATTAAATATTAGTAATAAATAGTCTCGTTACGGACGAATTTTTAGTCCATAAGTTGATGTCTTTTGGAGCCAAACATAGGATGTCGATCCGTAATAAGATTTATTAGTTCTAATGTCTTATACATGTTTTGATCCTTCGGATCCTTTTCAATGCAAATTGAACGAACTCATTGAGTTTGCCGACGCACAGTCTGCACAACACAATATAATCGATATCTTATTGTTAACATAATTAAAAAAATAATAAAGTGTTGACAAGAAATAATAATCTAATATTAAAATCATGAATAACAACTAATTTGAAAAACTTACATGATATTCATTAAGTTTATAAAATATACGTGTCATCTGCGTGCGTGCGTGCGAGCGTGTGTGTGTGGACATTACGATATCTAAACAATGTTAAGCTAAAACAAATCACGAGTTGAACTATAAATAACAGAAATATTAAAGAGAGGAAATCTCAGTTATTTTCAAATAAAGAGTCGTATGCTTCGTTCAATGACTCTGTGTCTGATTGTATATTTAAACTATTTTTCTGTTTGCAGATGAAAATCATTTTTGATATGTGTCTTTTATTTAATATTTTATCTTCATCTAATATCTTCAGATTGTCTCAAAATCGTGTGCTTGTTCTAATCGATGTTCTATGATAACTGATCTTTAATCTGTATTTCGGTTAATATAGCTTCTATATTCGCTAATTCTGGTTTTAAGGATCCTTCTTGTTTGATGTCCACGTATGATGCGTTACAGTCCTTGCATTCAATTTTATAAACTACATCAGTGTGCATCATATATAGAAGTTTGTCTTTCTGTATTTTAATATAGTTAGTTAATTTGTTAATACCTTTGTACGCTATTTTAACTATGTTTTTTTTAAAAAGTTTTTAATTTTTTTTGAAACATCAGCAATAAAAGACAATGTAAAGAAAATTTGTCTCTTTTCTATTTTTTTATTATTTATTTGATTGTTATCAAGGCTGTTCCATTCAAAGAATTTCTTATGTAATCTTTTATTTATGATGGAAAAAATCAAATGCAAGGGATAACCATTATTTAATCTGATAATTTTATCGAAATTCTTAGCGTGAAAAGAAGGATGCGACAGCAGAAGTACTCTATCTATTAAACTTACTATAATTCAAATTTTTTGGCATAGAGAATATTGAGAGAAATAATTAAGGTAACGTCCAGAAGACGTGTTTCTGATACTAATCATAGGATATGGAGTCATTATGTTTAATCAACGTTAAGTCCCAAAAATTAAGCCTGTGACCTCCCTCTTCCAACATGAATTTAAGTCGTGGATAGCTATTAAAAGTAAGACAGAGATCATTAATGTGTATTTTATTGATTGCTAATGCAATGTCATCTACGTAACGTATAAATGAAGGTTTTATAGTCAATCTGTTAAAAGCAAATATCTTTAAGACTTGCTATGTCTACAATCGGAGATAACAGAGAGCCCATGAGTACTCCAAAGATTGTCTATAATATTTGTCATTAAAAAAGGTAAAAAATATGTAGTCAAGGATTAGTTTTATCGTGTTAAAGCATTCTGTCTTAATTAAACACGTGTTAACTTGTACCAAATGCTAAATAACTACTATTGATTCCATACATCATTAAATTTATTAGAACATTCGTAAACAGAGAAATCACATCTAACAAAAAAGGAGTATCATCATTAGAAATTTTTAATTTATCTAAATTATTACTGAGTTGAAAGCTGTTATCTATGAAATTCCTTTGCCGGGGGTAAACTTTTTACCAGAATTTTGTGTAAAAATGTCGCTAGATTATTTAATGGATTTCCTATGGAAAATATTATTATGCTCAACGGATAACCACTTTTATGCACTTTAGTCAAACCATATGCTCTTGGTAAAATTTGATTAATTGTATTAAGATATCTGTAATTAGAATCATTTGTCATTTCATCTCGTTTCCATCTCTTCAACATATTCTTCAAACTGGTAATTATCCTATTCATCGGATTACGCGAAATTTTAGTGTACGTGTCTTGATCGTTAAGCATCAATTCCATTTTTATAATATATTTCGCCATTGCAATTATACCGGGTGTCTCAGAGCACCCGTACCACCCTTTTAAAAGGTAGGGATGTGTTTGTACAAAAAAATGGTTCAGACAAAATTTGCAGGATTTCGGGAGATCTATCTGATGGTGACCTTGAATTTGACCTTGAGGTCGACCTTGGGCATAACTCAAGGTCAAAGTACCGTTTTACAAATGTAAATCCTTATTCATGACATCACAAATGAAAATAGCGGAAAATTTTACGTCCGAATACGTTATCAAGCCTAGGTCAAAATTACTCTTAGAGGTCATGTGGAGGTCAAGTTACTTTTAGAGCACCCGTACCAACCTTCTAAAAGATATGGATGTGTTTGTACAAAAAATAGTTCAAACAATACTAGGTATTTATTATAGCTATGATGCATCCATCTGCTGGTGAATTTGAATTCTACCTTTAGATTCATTTGTAGTCGTGTACATCGATTTTTAAAGATTCCTAATTAGACAGGATCTAGAGACTGAATGGCTTCTCGAATTCTGTTCTTCATGTCTTCTGAAGTCGTAGGTCGTTCGCGGTATACGAGGTCTTTTATTCTTCCCCACAAATAAAAATCCAAAATTGTAAGATTCGGTGATCGTGGTGGCCAGTTATGTGGACCATATTTACCTATCCATTGGCCGCGAAATATGCGGTTCAGTTGTTGACGAGCAATGACAGACGTGTGGGCTGGACATCCATCCTGTTGAAACCACATATTTAGACGTAGTTGAAGTGGAATATCTTCAAGTAAAGTGGGAGTTCGTTTTCGAGTAAATCGACATACAGAAAACGGTTTAGATTTTCTTCAAAGAAAAATGGTCCTACGATATGCGTATCAACAATTCCGCACCAAACATTGACTTTCCAGATACGTTGATGATCGATTTCTCGATACCAATGTGGATTCTCTTGCGCCCAATAACGGAGATTATGTGTGTTCACTTCGCCGTCACTTTTGAAGGTGCACTCATCAGAAAACAAGATACTTCTATGGAAAGTAGGTAATTGTTGAGTAATCCAATTACAGAATATCAGTCTTTGTCTATGATCGTCCAATGTCATGGCCTGGTGAAGTGACATTCGATATGGATGAAATGAATTTTCTCGCAAAATTCTACTGATAGTGCTTCTACTTATTCCACTATCTCTTTCTCGTCTTCTTAAAGAATCGGTAGGATTTACAAGAGCAGAAGCAATTATATCAGGTGCCCGTACTGCACGAAGCGGACGATGAATTTGCATTCCTTTATTATAATCCGGTTGGACGATACCTTTTTGAATTATCCGCCGTTGCAAACGACTGAAAACATTGCGCGAATGCGGTGTACGATCGGGATATTCATTTCGCCACATTCTTTCAGCTTCGCGAAAACTTCCAGCCCTACCCAAAACCGACAACATTAACGCAGCTTCTTCGCTTGAGTAAGACATATCTACCTATAAATGAATAATAATCCCTGAATATTGAAGTACCTAAGTACCTACCTACCTAGGTATAAAACGCACCTAAAAAAAAAACCGACAGTTTATAAAACTCTTAAGCGAGCAAAGGGAGAAAAGCAAAACAAACAAGTAAGTTTAGTTCAGTTCAGTTTAGTTGAGTTCAGTTCAGTTCAGTTTAGTTTAGTTTAGTGTAGTTTAATTCAGTTTAGTCGATTTACTCGAAAACGAACTCCCACGTTTACTTGAAGATATTCCACTTCAACTACGTCTAAATATGTGGTTTCAACAGGATGGATGTCCAGCCCACACGTCTGTCATTGCTCGTAAACAACTGAACCGCATATTTCGCGGCCAATGGATAGGTAAATATGGTCCACATAACTGGCCACCACGATCACCGGATCTTACCATTTTGGATTTTTATTTGTGGGGAAGAATAAAAGACCTCGTATACCGCGAACGACCTACGACTTCAGAAGACATGAAGAACAGAATTCGAGAAGCCAGTCTCTAGATCCTGTCGAAATTCGGGTGACGGATGATTTTCAACGAAGAATAACAGCCTGCATACATGCACGTGGAGGACACTTCGAAAATCTAGACTGAACACATGCGTACGAACAAAGGTGACGGCAAGGGGAACCACCTTAAAAAAGCACCCCGACGAGGTGTAAGTCCGACCTTGTGACCTCCACGTGGTACATCTTGGGTAATGCTGACACAGGCGGCATCGACTGTTCAAGATCTTGATAATTAGGAATCTTTAAAAATCGATGTACACGACTACAAATGAATCTAAAGGTAGAATTCAAATTCACCAGCAGATGGATGCATCATAGCTATAATAAATACCTAGTATTGTTTGAACTATTTTTTGTACAAACACATCCATATCTTTTAGAAGGTTGGTACGGGTGCTCTAAAAGTAACTTGACCTCCACATGACCTCTAAGAGTAATTTTGACCTAGGCTTGATAACGTATTCGGACGTAAAATTTTCCGCTATTTTCATTTGTGATGTCATGAATAAGGATTTACATTTGTAAAACGGTACTTTGACCTTGAGTTATGCCCAAGGTCGACCTCAAGGTCAAATTCAAGGTCACCATCAGATAGATCTCCCGAAATCCTGCAAATTTTGTCTGAACCATTTTTTTGTACAAACACATCCCTACCTTTTAAAAGGGTGGTACGGGTGCTCTGAGACACCCAGTATTACCCTTGTCTGCATACATAAATAAAATCTGGATTGTTATTGATAAAATTCTTACAATTAGTTGATGAATATAATGACCAAATCCGAGAACATGCATTCTTGTCTTTTAGGTGTCCAATAGCAATATATGGATATTTTGTTAACTTCTGTCGGGAAAGATTATTATGTGGGATCGCCAGAAAAAATGAATATTATCAATTCGTATTTAATATCAGTTCAAACTCCAAAATGTATTACAAGAACGCCGAGGAGTCTAAAAGATATTCGGTTATGGAAAGCCTCTGAGTGGAGGTCATGTATTCGTTAGTTTGTTTGCACAGAGTATTACCAAAAAAATATGTACACTATCTGGCTCTATTTGTGTCGGCATTAAATATCTTCTTGCAAAGATCAATTAACTCTCAACTATTAGAAAGAGCATATATTCTATTTGTAAAGTTTGTCAATTTCAAAGCTACTTTGGGAAACAAGAAATCGTATAATGTGTACCTTCTTCTTCACCTATGTCGAAGTGTACACAATTGAGGGCCTTTGTGGGTACACAACTTTTAGTTTTGAAAATGAAAATAGAGTACTTTTGAATCTACAAAATAGTCCTGCTCGCGTTGCTGTGCAAGTTGCATCCGGATTATTAATTTATCGAAGCGTCTCTAATTTCGATAATTCATTAGTCATCAGCAATACAGTTCGCCAATTTTGTAATAAAATATGTACAAGTAGATATCGAGTGCAAAACATTTATTGAAACGAGAATAGCGTCGTGATAGGTACAGGAACACTTTACTTCCCGAAGAATAAGAATGCTTAGGACAGATACAAGTACAAGAATGTTTAGCATTTAAGAAAATGATATATGATGACATTAGATATTCTATCGCAACATATGGACATTCAAAGAAAAAAAATGATTCTGTCGAAAATATAAATGGGGAAATTGGTATAATCATTAATATATGTAAAATACGCGATGATAATGGACAGTTAAGGGATATATTATTTACTCGCAAAATGATGCTTGAAAATGATGGACTAATTTCGATCACAACATAAAAATTACTCATATTAAGAAATGTAATATAAACGGTAGTACTTTGTTTATGCAGACACCTGAAAATATAAAAAGCCCATGCGTGATTTTAAAATGTAATAACAGTACTTTTGTTTGCACAATTCCATACGGTATGCACAATTCCATACGGATGTCTCGGTGACTAAATGTGAAATAATAAATATATATGTAACGTAAATAAACAATATTGCTTTTTATTCATCGCATTACGTCTACATACACAGTGCGACAAATATGTTCCCGGACAGGGCCTGAAAATCATAATTGAAACAACAAATATGCATATTTTTTGGTTTTATTATTCAAAATATTCTCCTCTGGCTTCACTTCCTCTGGCAATACACTTGTTACAGCGATTCAATAGTGATTCAAATGCATATTCTAGCTCAGTTTGCGGAATTGCCTCTAGTGCCTGTGTAGAAGCTGATTGGATGGTCGGAATGTCATCAAAAAAGCGTCCTTTCAATTTCAATTTCAATTTTCGGAATAATGAGAAGTCGCAGGGGGCCAAATCAGGTGAATACGGTGGATGGTTTAACACAGAGACACGATTTCGAGCCAAACATTGACGGACAATCAATGAAGTGTGACTCGGTGCATTATCATGCAACAAAGACTAATTTTCTGGATCGACATTCGGGGCGAATACGATGAATTCTGCCCATCAATCGCTTTAAAACTTCGAGATAATATGCGCCATAATTGTTTGGCCAGTTGGAACAAACTCTTTGTGGATAATACCTTTGCTCAAAGAATGTGATGAGCATTGTCTTGATTTTTGATGGAACTTTTCGTACTTATTTTGCTTGTAGTGAATTTTTTGACTTCCATTCCGCACTTTGACGCTTAGTTTCTGGATCATATTGAAAGCACCATGTTTCATCACCCGTAACAATTGATTTTAGGAAATTTGGATTATTTTCTGCGACTGCAACGATGTCTCTGGAATAATTGATTCTCGCTGATTTTTGATCGCTTCTTAATGTGTGTGGAACAAACTTCGCACAAACCTTCGTTTTACCCAAATCTTCATGTAATATGGTTCGAATCGTTTCTCTACTGATATTTAAAGTCTCCTTCATCATTTTTAGTGATGCATTGCGATCGTTTGCAACAAAATCACGTACTTTTTCGATCATTTCGGGTGTTCGAACTAAAATTGGCCGTCCTGATTTTTGTCATCTTCAAGGGTCTCTCTGCCTTCCAAAAAACGCTTATGCCACTCAAAAACAGCTGTACGATGACCTAGACATTGACTGCCGTAAACTTGTTGCATCGATCGGAATGTTTCTGATGCACTTTTACCAAGTTTTGCGTTAAATTTAATCACTGCTCTTTGTTTCATATTAAAATTTCTACCTCGACTAAAATCTTGTTTAACATGAACTGTCATATCTTCGTTATATGTCAACCAAAATGAATGAAACTTTGACAGATGATAGCAAAATGTTCAACCTTTAAAATGCATGTTTGAACGTACAGATGTCGCCACTGGTTGCTGAGATGTGGTTCGTGTCCGGGAACATATTTGTCGCACTGTGTATTGTATGTATATCCTAATCATATATCGTAAAAAATACAAAAATGATAAAATATTCCAGACAACAAAATGCTAGAGCAGTACGTACTAGCAATATGCCAGCGATCACTTTTTTTGCGACTAATTTTCATTTCTCTAATATTATAAAAAAGATTCTTTCTTCTTATCTAGAAATGCTTATTGGTTCTGAATAGTAATCCGATAATGCTTATTATCCCAGAATTAATAGAAACAATTAACAATAAGGATCAATCAGTTGAGTGATCTCATGTGCACTTACGCGAATTTGTTAGAATTATTTGGTATTGTTACGTTCTAGATATTGTTACATTCAAATCCTTGGAAATTTGGTCAAGCAGACAATGGGAGGAAGAATGGAGAGAGTATGGAAGGACGATTAGATTCAATCTCACAGGTATACGCGCGGAGGCGAACACCTGTGAGTCGTACGCATCTTTTCAGTCTCGGAATATGGGTCAACGTCCGAAGGGATGCTATGACACCTGTTCCGCTGGACAGTGCGAACGTCGGTCCTACTTTTTGGGTCAAGGAACTTAATGATTTTGACCCGGGACTGGACCTCGTGCGACCTCAGGTATTAGAGGGAAGTGAATGCGAGAGGTGATTTTAATAAAAGACAGGGGAATACCTTAAGTTACGTTTATTAACAATAAAAAGAAGAAGAATAATAAAATAAAAAAATGTTGTACATAATAGACTTTTCTCATCTTCTTTCCTTTTTACACAAAAATATAATTAACACCTTATGGGTGTGTATGTGTGTGTGGGTGGGGAGAAAAGGGTTAACGAGTATGGGAGGCGAGGAAAATGTTGCAGGAGTACATCGGGATGAGGTACTTGTAGAGGACGGTGTAAGGGGTAGGATTTCTGGGGATGTATACGGTGATTACTCTATCCTCTTTGTTGGAGGGGGACGAATATAGCCTGAACATCCGATCCCAATCGATCGGCTCGGGATTTGGTTGAAACGGGAAGGGTGGGAACTGATCCAAGGGAGGAGGGAATGAAAATCCTTCTTCGCGAGAAAGAGAGAGAGGAAATCATTCCTCGAAAGGAGGAGGGGAATAGTTGAGGATTTCCTGAATATCAGGGTCGATGACAGGAGGAGAGGTGAGATCTAATGATTGTGTCTCTAATGTTGAACAGGAGATCTCGCTGAATTGTTCGCCAGTCGGTTGTGACGGCGCGATTGTGGGTGGCCCGAGGGAAACGGTTCCGCCTACTCCTCCGGACATAGGGAGTTCGTCCGCGTTTCCTAATGGTACGCACTACAAACTGAAGTGTAAATGTATTTAAGTATAATGTATGTGTTTCCATGCGGGGAAACGCGGGGGTGGACTGGAAAGAATAGTGATTACTGTTAGCTGGCCCCAAGATATCAGGTAGGTTCCGGTAGGTGACTCGTGGAAGGGGATCCGTTGTCCGCGGAGAGCGTCGGAAGGGCAGTCGCAGTGGAACACTCCTAATCACTCCAGTGACGATTTGCCACAACTTCGTACTCAGATAGAATCGCGAATTGGCATGATTAGCGCGGGTTTTAATAATTTCCGCACTGCCCGTGACAATGGGTTAACTCGTAAACTGGACTGACGTGAATCGAGGTAGCTAAGATTTCGTACTGACCGCGAACTTTACTGACGTGAATCGCGTAGAGTTTAGAATTTCGTACTACCGCTCTGCGTTCCTGCGGACCTCTGTTTATACTCTGTTTATACTCTGTTTATATTGAAAAAAGGGTGTTGTGTCCTTTGTCTAGGATGCAAAAGTTAGTTGCAACGCGAGATTTACGGTTTTTTATATCGTCCTATCGTTGTTAATCTAAAGTACATCGTTAGAGGAGTTTCAAGAAAAAAAGAAGATTTATGTTTTTCCTTAAAGAGCCAAGATTGCTCCAGACGGATGATGAATTCTGTTATTCTCGCGAAAAATATGGCTAGGTAAACAGATAGTTACCGTGCATAACTAAGTTTGCGTGCAGGGCTACCATTGTCAATCGCGAGTCTGATCTTAGATAACTACTGTGGGAAGTTATCCCACAGTAATCATTTATGATTTTTTAAGCGCGACGTGGCGTCTATTTTCCTAAAATGAAATTGTTAGTCAGTCTCGTACGACAAAGCTTAGATTTTTACTATTGCGTCCATTTTACTACTTCGGTCCATTTATAATGTCTTTTGCAATCTTGTCTCTTTTCGAGCCTGCATTAAGGTTGTTATTCCTTTCGGGTTGATTGGCGTTTACGTGTTTTCGCGGAGTCTGTCCGGTCCCTCTTTTCAATTCTGTCAGATCGTTATCAGAAAGCTCCGCTCACAGACGGCAACCATAATCGCGACGTGGAGCCAAAGGAAAGAATCTGTAGGACGTAACAGTATGTAAAGTAACGCTACTTGTTGAGGTGGGAGATTTTGGTGGAGGGGGGGGGGTTAGAGGGATGGGGGAGACAGATAGTGGAATCTTTGTC
>NW_011626482.1:292441-311824 GCF_000204515.1 Acromyrmex echinatior
CCCTTACGTCAAAGGAACTACAGACCGGATCGGCAGGATATTGAACAAACACAATATCCGAACTATCTACAAACCACCCAAGAAGATAGGACAAATCTTAAAAAACCCCAAAGATCCAAGACCGCCACTCAGTTCCGCAGGAGTATACAGAATACCGAGTTCCTGCGGACAAGTATACATCGGGGAAACCGGGAGAATGGTAAACCTACGGATAAAAGAACACCAACGAGACGTTAGACTGAAACACGTCACACAGTCGGCACTATCAGAACATAACGTCGAAACAGGACATCAAATACTGTTTGACCAAGCAACCACGATAACCAACACCACATCATACTTCCCAAGAAAATACAGAGAAGCCATAGAAATACAAAAACACTCTAATAATCTAAACAGGGATAATGGCTATAACATAAGTAAGATATGGAAGACCATCCTCCCGACCAGCAAAGACCGACCAAGATTCCACTATCTGTCTCCCCCATCACTCTAATCCCCCCCCCCTCCACCAAAATCTCCCACCTCAACAAGTAGCGTAACATAAAAAGGAAGGACCTGGAGGAACAGCTCAGTATCAGGCTGCTCCTCGCCCTGATGAAGTGGACCGCAAGGCCCACGAAACGTTGGCACATCAAGAATGGACCAAGACATGGAGAAAACCCGCGAAGCACAGATTAGTTATATAGAAAGCACCCATGGAAGCATCAAGAAGAGTATGTAAAGTATTTTACTCCTATTTGACAGAGATTCAGATTAAGATGTTTATATTTTTGAAATCATTCTCATAGAAAGACATTGTGTGACATAAAAATTATTGAAAAAAAATCTCCGAAAAATTTTGTAAACTCAATATCTCTGAAAATAGTGATATCTTTGAATTCCCGAGTTTTGGCGAAATTCAGAGACTTGAAAGACACTTGAAAAGGATTTTCAGAGAAATTGCTGAAAGTCTCTGAAAAGTGAGAAACCATGAAAATTCTATCTTCGGAAACATCACTGAATTCTTGAGTTTCAGCGAAATTCAGAAACTTTTAGACACTTGGAGATGATTTTCGGATAATTCGCTGAAAGTCTCTGAAAAGTGAGAAACCATGAAAATTCTATCTTCGGAAACATCACTGAATTCTTGAGTTTCAGCGAAATTCAGAAACTTTTAGACACTTGGAGATGACTTTTGGAGAATTCTTCCGATAATTCCTCAATTTTTTTGAAAAAGTCTCTGAATGTCACTAAAAATCTCTGAAAAATGATTTCAGACATTTTCAACGAAGTTTTCAGAAACATTTTTTTACCAGGAAACACTTGAATATACATATTTAACAACACGAGTCGAATGAGATTCATACTAAACTGTATATAAAACTATAGAAGATCTTCAGAAATGAAAAAACATATACAAGTACTATAGAAATGGCCAATTTTTTGATAATTTGTATTGAAAGTCATATGTGACGTTAGAATCGGCGATATTCTCTTTCGTAGTCTATCTGTTTCTATTATTTTTTTTAACCAGAGCTTCCTATCATTGCTAAAATTTTTAAAAAATTTCTAACAAAAGATTGAAACCGTTCATAAAACATCAGTTTGGATTTCGTGATAAACATTCTACTATTGATCAAGTATAATACAACGATTGTTTGAAAAGTTTTGAGTCTCAACATGAAGATTAAAATTATTTTGATATTACAATACAATCGTACATGCTTTGAAAGGTACTTGTGAAAATTATAGCCATTATGGACACTCATCAGTTGTTGCTCGACAGTCATTTGTGCCAGTCGATGTCAATGTTTTTATACAATAAAAATAAAAAAAATCGAATATTGTGTAAAAATTTACGAATTGCGGTTCGAATTAATTGATCACCCATCAAATCTGGCTCCCAGTGATTTTTCTCTGTTTCCTCAAAGTTTGGGTCAGAAGACAGAGATTTTCATCAAACGAGAATTATCGCATCCAAAAGTCTATTTTGCAGAGAAAAATGCCAACTATTATTTGAATGAGTTAAAGGGATGGGAGCCTTCCCATTGTGCGCGCGATTTCAACATGCTATCAATTAGATAGTGGATTGGACTAAAAGATAGAGAATTAAGTTAAATGAAAAAAAATCCCAGCATAAACTTTACACTAAGAAAGGAACCTCTCTTGCCTATTACTATAAATCAGCAAGTGATTATATATTTTAACACCGCGAAGTATCTTGACATGACCCTTGATGTCAAGCTTCGATGAAGAGTGATGAAGCTGACTAATATGCATTCCAAAATGGAATAGATGATCGGCAAAAATTTCAATCTATCAATTCATAACAAATTTCTGTTATATAAACAAAATCTAATGCTAAAATCTATCTAGACCATTGATTATGGACCATTCAGCTCTAGGGATGCAGTTCTTATTCAAACATCAAAATCATTCAAACATCAAAATCATTCAAACTTTTTTAAACAAAGTGTTCAGAAACATAGTAAATGCGCCGTAGTATTGCCGGGATAGAGATATCCATCGTGACCTGCAAATAAAATGCTATACTAAATGCCGAAGAAAGAACATTAATTGCCAAAAGGCACAAACAACGACTAGTTAATCACTCAAATCAACTATCATCTCGTCTTCTAAATGTTGAGGGGAAGAGAAGACATCTGAAAAGAATAAAACCCATTGATTTAATGTCTAATAACTAAATGACTGGAAATAACAGTATTTACATTTTGTATCATGTTTAATTTTTCATGTGTCTATATATTGTAAAATATGTAGAACAAAAACATTGAAAAAAATGTTAAAAAACGTTTTTCTATAATGTTGAGTAACAAGTTTGGTTACAAATAAATGTTTTTAATACATTATAAGTATATTATTATAATTATAAGTATCCATGTAGGAAACGTTAGAAATAACGATAAATTAAGTATTTATGAAACTAGTATAAAAATTATTATAAAATGTTTCTTTTAATATAAAAGAACCATTTTAAAATGTTTTTTACAATATCTAATGTAACTTATTTTTATAATAAGATCCTGGACATTCGTTGAAAAAAGTGCATGTAATTTTACATGTATATGACCGGAAAATTACCTAAATATTATATGACTGGAAATTTTCTGAGAAAAAATTTGTCAAGCCTATTGATCGATTACAAGATAGCGAAATCCGAGAATCTCTCTGTCCTGCACACATTTATCGTGACAACAAAAACGTACAAATGAAATAACGGTCATAGAGTAGATTCTTATATTATAAAAAAAGCACAAATGAATTTCGCTTATTGATTGGCTAATAGCATTCACCAATCAAAATTGAGAATATCGGGCTCGCAGGTGATCCTTTGTACTGATCCTTTGTGCAAACTAACTTCGTAACTTTGATAATCTCCTATTTAACATTGTTTATGATGTTAGAATTAGAATAAAAATGTTCCTGATTGATTAAATTTCGTCAGAAACAAAACTTTTGACATCTTTCGCCGGGAGAACCTTTAGAATTTGATTCCTAACAAAATCCCTATATACAACTACTTTGTTATGAACGATCAGTTGCGACCTCGATATTTCTGGTTTTGATATACGATCGCTCACCAATCAGCAAGTGAATCTCATTTGCGCTTTTCTTATAATATAGAACTTTTTTATAAGATACTTTAAGTAAGAGCTAGTATGGCTAGAGCGCAAATAAGACAAAATTGGAAATAGTTTGTGCAATAATAATATAGTTTCTGCTATATTACAGCCAGGCAATGTAATTTAACAAATTCATTTTATTAAAATGATATATAGTATGTGTATAATTCCAATCCTTCATCATTCACTTATTCGTTTTATTTATATTTTATCTTTAAAAACATGATTTTGAAACGTTTATGGTTGTTTAACCAGTTCCTAAAAAACGTTTTTAAAATAAATGAATTTAAAACAAAAATAACTATTACTAAACATGTTGTTGTTTTATTTAGGCATCTTCCGCTTTATAAATATAAATATATTATTTGCGCACATATGCTCTTACTGGCATTTTCCCGAGTTAAATTTATTCTTGGAGTCGGAAGTTATTAATTGATATAAAAATAATTATATATGCAAAATATAAGTTTTTCAGAAACAATTCGTACAGAAAGTACACATATATTTTATAATAAAAATCAATATATAGGTATATATATATATGTGTGTGTGTGTGTGTGTGTGTGTGTGTGTGTGTGTGTGTGTGTGTGTATGTGTGTGCGTATAAAGCTATATATATATATATTATATTTGCTTTTTTAAGAAAATGTTTGTAACTTTAAATTATAACATTTTTGCAACATTTAAAAATATTGCATAGAGAAATTATATGAGAAATGTACTTAAATATAATTTAAAATAGAGAAAGTGATGTATTTTTGATTAATTTTAACATTTTTTCTTATGCAAGCTATATTTTGATATACTAGCTTGATCAAAAAGTTTCCGGAATTCATTCAGAAAATTCAAAATACAAGTTTATTCATCAAAAGTGATATTGTCCCCTTCAAAGTACTCTCCAGCGACTGCAACGCACTTATACCAGCGCTTGATCCAGCTCTCGAAACATTTCTGAAACTCTATTATTGGTATAGCCACCAGAGCCGTCTTCGATTTTTCCATTACCTCCTTTCGGCTGTTAAAACGCGTTCCCCGCAGTGGTTTTTTGACTCGATCGAACAGAAAAAAATCGCAGGGAGCCATATCGGATGAATTCGATGGCTGTTGGATGGTATTTTTTCGACTGAAAACGACGTGGTTTTTTCGGTCTTGGCTCATTTGGAGCTCTCCATTCACTCGCCTGATGTCTGGATTGCGTGTCGTACTCATAAACCCATGTCTCGTCTCCAGTAATGATGCGTTTGATGAATGTTGGGTCGGATTCAGTCTTGGAAATCATGTCTTTGGCGATGTCAACGCGGTCCCTTTTTTGCATGAAATTCAGTTCCTTCGGGACCAACTTTGCAGCAACACGGCGCAAACCCAAATCATTAACTACAATGTCCTGAACGGATCCATAAGCAATGTTTAAGTCCTCTGCCAGCTCTCTGATAGTTAATTTGCGGTTATTGGCCAACATTTCTCTCACTTTATTGATGTTTTCGTCGGTTTTCGATGTCGACGGCCTGCCACTGCGTTCGTTATCCTCGACGAATTCACGACCACTTCTGAAGCGTTCATGCCACTCGTAAACGGTTGTTTTCTTTAGAACATCACTGCCGAAACAGTTTCCCAACATTTCCAAGGTTTTCGCACCATTGAATCCATTTTTAACGCAAAATTTAATACAAACTCGTTGTTGCAAATTCAACTCCATTTTTAAAACTGTAAAAAATCGAAAACACGCGCAGAGGTACATGTACTCAAGACGGCGTAATTTTTACAAATGTCAAGCTATGGCGATAAAATTTGATGGAAATGTCAATGATAGATGTGGCAATCTAGTCAAAAAAAAGAACTCAAATCAGCTGACTCAGAGCATCACCTGGTGGTCTCTTCCGGAAACTTTTTGATCAAGCTGGTATAATAAACTTATTTGATCGTAATGTACATAATTGTGACACAATTATATACGCATGTTTATACACATATATGTAAGTTTATTTATGTTTTTAATATATACAGGGTATTCCCAAAAAGTGCCAAATTTTAGGAATATGTACTCGTTAAAACAAACCAAGAAGTCTTAATGAACAATATTCCGAAAACCTTTTATTTCTGAGTTATGAAGCATTTTCTTTTGTGAAAAATAGAAAATAACTTAAATTTACAATAAATGTTTAATGTGCCCTCCGTCCATTTCAATACACAATTCGGCATATCTCCTCATTGAAGATCAAACACATTCAAAGTTCAATTCCGGGTTTATTCCGTATTTGTTGACAACAATTTTCAATTCTCTGTGTTAATTCATCTATTGCATTAACTGATGTGGCATATATCATGCTCTTCAAGTGTCCCCATAGATAATAATCCAACGGATTTAAATCCGGTGAGCAAGGTGGCCATACAAATGGACCGTCCTATCCACCTTTCTTGAAAACGATTGGTTAAATGGAGTCTGACATTAACGAGGAAATGGGCAGAAGTACCATCGTCCATGAACCACATTTGTTGTCTATGTTGTAAAGGAATATCTCTCAAAAGTTCGAATAAATTATTTTTGAATTAAGATGCACTTGTCCTGTTAGGTAAAATGTAAGGTCCGATTAGATGGTCTCCAAAAATATCTGCCCAAAACGTTCACAGAAAAACGATGCTGATGTTGTGATGCTATGATAGCATGAGGATTTTCATCTTCCCAAACATGTTATAAACTTTATTGATCCTATTCTTGGTGAAGGTAAAGGTCTTGCCTCAGTAAACAAAATATTGCACAAAAATTGTGGCTCTTGATTGCATCGATGAAGAAGCCATTGATAAAAAGTGATCCGTTGTTGCAAATCAACTGGTAGAAGAGCTTAAACGTGCTGGAAATGATAGGGGTGCAAAAGTTGATCATGCAAAATGTTCTACACAATGTGATGGCTTGATCTTTCTTGCAGGGCGATTTTTCGATAAGATGTTCCAGGATTTTCTTCAATTGTGCGAAAAATATTTTCCTCGAATGTTGGACTTCTAACAAGTCGTGATCTACCGCAGTCAACTAAATTTGGTTTGAACTGTCCGATCTCACGTAAGCGTTCATGAATTTTGTTAAACATTCTTTTACTTGGCTGTTGGCGATTCGGATAAACTGCATGATACATGCTGCTTTTGAAGCCCTTTGCTCTGCCATAAAATAAATATCTGTCATTTCAGAATTTGTGTAAAAAGTTAGCCATTTTTCAGATAACACAAAACTAGACACGGTCCACAATCCAAAGTTGAATACAACAATTCCCCAAAATTGAATACAACAATATCGCTGCGTAATTAGGTGGTCACATACGGGCGTCCGTGAATGAACTGACTAAGAGACTTGGAAACAAATACGAAATAAATCTGAATCTTTAACCTTCAATGACGAAACATGCCGAATTGTGTATTGACATGAGCTGAAGGCACATTGAATATTTATTGTAGATTTAATTTTTTTTCTATTTTTCACAAAAGAAAATGCTTCATAACTCAGAAATAAAAAGTTTTCGGAGTACTGTTCATTAAGACTTTTTGGTTTGTTTTAACGAATATATATACCCTTAAAATTTGGTACCACGTTTTGAGAGTACTCTGTATATATATTATACAACTTTGCTTCCGCCGTTTTTTTCCGAAATTCGAGGCTTTATTGTAAAAAACTGGTTATACATTTATGATTCAAAGTATTGTCCATCGCTGGCCACTACTTTCTCCCATCTTTCGGGCAGCGTACGAATCCCGCGTCGAAAAAACTGGTCATCTTTTGAGGCGATCCACGAATCGATCCAATTTTTTACTTCTTCATAAGACCGGAAATGCTGGTCAGCCAGGCCGTGTGCCATTGATCGAAACAAGTGATAGTCAGAGGGAGCAACGTCTGAAGAATACGGCGGGTGGGGTAGGACTTCCCATTTCAACGTTTCCAAGTATGTCTTGACCACTTTCGTAACATGGGGTCGAGCATTGTCATGCTGCAAAATCACTTTATCGTGTTTCTCGTTGTATTGCGGCCGTTTGTCTTTCAATGCTCGGCTCAAACGCATCAATTGCGTTCGATATTGATCGCCTGTGATTGTTTCAGTCGGTTTTAACAGCTCATAATATACTACGCCGAGCTGGTGCCACCAAATACAGAGCATGACCTTGGAGCCGTGAATATTCGATTTGGTCGTCAACGTAGAAGCATGGCCGGGAATTCCCCATGATTTTCTGCGCTTGGGGTTATCGTAATGAACCCATTTTTCGTCCTCAGTCACAATGCGATGCAGAATCCCTTCCGTCTTTGCCTTTCAAGCAGCTGTTCACAAGTAAACAAATGTCGTTCAACATCTGTCGGCTTCAAGTCGTACGGCACCCAATTTCCTTGTTTCTGAATCATTCCCATGACTTTGAGTTTTGAAATGACTTGTTGAGTCACTCCCAATGATCGTGCCAATTCTTCTTGATTTTGACACGAGTCAAGTAATCCTCCAATTCTGCAATCCTCCTTTTCGATAACCTTCTCTCTTCCACCGCTATGCCAGTCTTCGATGTCAAAATCACCGTTCTTGAAGCGTTGAAACCACTCACGACATGTTCTTTCACTAATAGCGGCCTCACTATAAGTATTTGAGATCATTCGATGAGTCTCAGCCGCAGATTTCTTCATATTGAAGCAGAAAATTAAAATCTCTTGCAAATGAGAATTTGGCTCATAAACTGACATTTTCAATCGAGAATAAACGTAGAAGCATGGCCGGGAATTCCCCATGATTTTCTGCGCTTGGGGTTATCGTAATGAACCCATTTTTCGTCCTCAGTCACAATGCGATGCAGAATCCCTTCCGTCTTTGCCTTTCAAGCAGCTGTTCACAAGTAAACAAATGTCGTTCAACATCTGTCGGCTTCAAGTCGTACGGCACCCAATTTCCTTGTTTCTGAATCATTCCCATGACTTTGAGTTTTGAAATGACTTGTTGAGTCACTCCCAATGATCGTGCCAATTCTTCTTGATTTTGACACGAGTCAAGTAATCCTCCAATTCTGCAATCCTCCTTTTCGATAACCTTCTCTCTTCCACCGCTATGCCAGTCTTCGATGTCAAAATCACCGTTCTTGAAGCGTTGAAACCACTCACGACATGTTCTTTCACTAATAGCGGCCTCACTATAAGTATTTGAGATCATTCGATGAGTCTCAGCCGCAGATTTCTTCATATTGAAGCAGAAAATTAAAATCTCTTGCAAATGAGAATTTGGCTCATAAACTGACATTTTCAATCGAGAATAACTTTATGATGCAGACACAAATCGACTAATGTTTCTATGGGGTTATGTTGACAGATGCCCAAGTTTATTGTATGACGTCTATAATCTATTTGTTTCGACCACCACCGCTAAAGTCATCTATAGGAAAACGGCGGAAGCAAAGTTGTACATCTAATATATATATACATATATATATATATATATATATAAATATATATATATATATATATTATATGTGATATAATTTTTTTATTTTTTATGTAACCTAATGTATATAACTTGAATAAAAACTATGAAATACAATAATAATTTTTGATATCACAAAATAATTATTTTTATGGAGAAAATAAAGAATAGAATATCAATAACGCGCAATGAATATATAATTAATAGAAATATAGATATATTTATTGCAGGAAACAAAATTTCGATAGAATTTAGTATCAGTTTCAACTGACAGTAGAAAAAATCAAATGAAGAATATGCTATTCGACAACAATACAAAGAACAAAGTGGAATGCGACCATAAAGAATTTTCGGACAATCTATAAAGCATGCAACTTATAAAACGTGCAAATTAATCAAAGCTTTCATTAAAAGATTCATCATAATAACTATTCATGCATAATAACTTCTCAGTTTCTGATTTTGTCTATTTCTTTTCTGGATTTATTTTTATTAAATGAACAGTCCAAAAATTTCTAATTTTTAAAAATAATTTAAGAAATAAGTTGCTTGATCCTTCTGAATATAATTTGATTTATACAATACATCATATTTGTTTTGTATTAAAAAAAGTAAATCTTTTGTCAAACTCCTACTTTTCAAAAACTTTGTCAATAAACTATTATGTTTAGCTTCAAGTGATTGAATAATATTAAATACTTCGTTTGTTACAAATTTTAATCCTTCATTATTTTTTCAATTTATCGGACTGATTGAAAAACGTGAATAGCTGATGGTCGTCTATAAGTAATTTGTTGTCGAAAATAATTTCTTGACATTCTGCGCATTTATGAATTTGTAATTACAAAAGTATTTGTAATTACAAAAATATCCCACGACATAATAAATACCATTTCTATCGATATTTGATTTCGAATGTATAATATCCATTTATCAGGTAATCTTTCAGTTTTTCAATTTCGTCTTCTACAGGGTGCGTTACCAAAATTCGGACAAATTTCAATTTAAATTGTCCGCTATATTGTACCTTAGCCAGAGGTTGTGTTAGCGTCCGAGAAAGCCTGATGCTTCTAATAAATAGTCATATTCTTAAATGGCCGCGATGTTGAAACTAAGTGCGGAGTATAATTGAAGAGCCACGATTCGCGCTGGGCATTCAGCAAATTGAAAATAATTCGGTTCTTTGGATACCCGAGATCAACCGTTTAACGTTGTCAAAATGTATTTTCTAAATGGTTTTAGAATAGTCCAACGAAGGTTCCAATATAGCGAGGAAGAGTCACTCGAAAGAACGCACCGCGAGGACTCCCGTAGTCGTTGAAAGGACTCAAGCGCTGATTTCGGATGGCCAATCGTTGCGAAAATTAATATTGATTTTTGGAGTAAGCGAGCTAACAATGCGTCGAATTGCCGAGGAAGACCTTCGATATAATTGTACACATAAAAGATACGACAGATGTTCTCTGAGGCTGTCAGGACAAACCGAATTGCTTGCTGCAATCTGCTATTATGTTCTTTGAAAAACGAAGTGCCGGGACGAACTAGGTTCTTTTCTGACGAAAAAATTTTTATTTTTGATGCCAAAATCAACCGGAAGAATGACAGATGGCTCGCCTACAGCCCCGAGGATGTTCCTGTTGTTGCTAGAACGAAATTTCCGGCCAATGTTCACGTGCTAGGTATTGTATCCAGTCATGCTAGAGTGATGTCATGCTACCACATTTCTTTAAAAAAGAGGAAATTATCACAAAAGAAGTATTTGCACGTTCTGATGGATGTAGTGAAACCGTGGATGGAAACTGTGGCGTCCGGAAGGCCATATATTTTTCAGTAGGATAGTCATATGTTTTATATCGATTATTTGATTCAAAATTGGCTCTCAGACAACGTCGATATGTTTTTGTCCAAGGAATTCTGGCCTCCCAACAGCCCAGATTTAAATCCTTTGGACTACGTATGGAGCGTAATTGAAAGAGTCACAAACAAATCTCGGCATTTCAATGTGACATTAAGGATTGCTATTGAGACAGCATTTGTCGGCATGGACAGCGCTACATTACAACGTATGTGCGAACGCTTCAGACCGTGAATAGAGGCCGTCATTCAAGCTAATGGGGGATATATCGAATAATTGCTAATCGATTCCTACAGGAATCCCCTAAGTGCCATATAAAAGGATTTTTTGTAATATTTAATTTTTCATTAAAAACTTTTATATAAAAATTTTTATTTAAAAAAATTGTTCGATTTGTCCGGATTTTGGTGACGCACCCTGTATATCAGTACAATCTACATGTTTTTTATTAACTGGTTAAAAATTTTTTTTTTTTTACGAAGCAGTTTGGTAAATTTTGTCGACATACGTACGTATCGCTGATTGCCAAGTTCTCAAGATGTTGGTAAATTTAAAGTTTTTCGAAATGCATTATAGCATTACGGAGAGTTGTAAGATGATGAGTTCCAAGATAAACCAATTTTTTTTATGGTATCATCATATCGTCTATTATAATTAGATTTTAAATCATATCTTGATTGAAAAGAAAATAGAGCATATGCCTCTTTTGTCAAAATTGATTTTGCTCCTGCAGTTAACGCATTGGTTTTCCGATTGACTGTTCGACCATTAAAACTGCAATTACACTTCTTTTTATGTTTACGGAATAATTTATATTTCAATATATTCTTCTTCTTCTCATAATGTTTTTTTTATCTTGGTGTGATGCTGCTCATAAATATTCTCTTCTTTGATGTCGTTGGCGTTACACGACTATCCAAAACAGTTTCTAAAAGCAAAGAAATTAGTTGGAAAAAAGATTAGGTACAAATAAATGACACAATAATATGCATATATTGATCATGTTACCGCATTGTATTACGGTATATATATATTAATGTAATGAATAGTTATTATAGAAATGTCTCATTAGTCAATCTCAATAGCACACATCGGTTGGTGCCTAGTAATTTTCCTATTTTATCAATGAGAATATTTTATATTAAATTAGCAATGTACGCAATCAGATCTCTCTCTTATTACATTAATTTATTCTTTTATAAAATATTTATTATATTTATACATAATTCTTAGAAATATTTGTAATACTAGATCTATTATCATGGGGTGTATCTAGGAGCAGTCAGAAAGGGGCAAAAATTTATATTCACATAAAAGTTATGTAGAAATAATTGTTTTGCTGCAATCAAAAATTTAGATACAGATGTAAAAATAAATTTTGTTTGGTTAAAATAATTATGTAAAATGTTCAAACTGATTGCTAAACTATCAAAATTTTTTGCAACATGGCTAAATATGCTTGAGTTTTCTACATAAATATTTTTATGATCCAATACAATTATTTTCAGATTTCTATGTAGCCATACTTTCAGATAATTATTTCTACAAAATTATTCTTTTCGTGTATAATTATACTTATATTAAAACTAATCTTCAAAGATTTTCAGTAAACTTTCTTATGAATAACGTATCAACTACAAATTGAATGTTACCTTTTTATTATAAAATTTACTTTTTTATTATAAAATTTTATAATGTAATTATAATATAATAATTTTATAATGTAATTACAATACTTTCTTTTTGCCAAATTTTGGAGGGACAAGAGCCCTCCTCTCTTCTATTGCACATAGCCATGCTTATTAGTCAAGTATATCTGTAATATTAAGAGATATTTCATATTTCAAGATTTTATTTTTATTTTTTATATTGTACATGTATGTATTTAATTTACGAAAAGACATTCATTACATCTATAGCTTACATTTATAAAAGAAGAATTTTAAGTATATACAATATCAGCAACAGAATAGAAAATCAATTACTATACGGATGTGTTCCGATTTGTTACGCTTACAGCATTGCAAGCATCATTGGTTCTTGTTTAATACTTGATAGACAATAAAGATGAAAAAATGATGCTTACAGCGTGTGAATATGAATACGGAACGCCTTCAGGTCCAGTTCCACAGCTCACAATTAACCCTTAATCGAGGTTTAACTTATTCATTATCTCTTTCCAAATTTACAATTGGAAAGAGTTGAGAAACAAGTTAAATGTCGGTTGACAGTTAACTGTGAGTTGTGGAACTGGGCCTAAGTCTCTACCATACTTGCAGAGAATACGTAGTAAGGAAAAGCGAGGAAATTGTGCAGTGTGAAATTGTGCTCATCCTGGCTTAATACATCTTGGTTGAATAGACTCCACCGCGAAATTTGTAAGTTGTAAATCATTTTTTTTAGACATATATATTTGACAAAAAGAAAGAAAAAGCGAAAGCATTTCTCGCGCGTCGAATAATTGTGTGCAAAAGCAAAAATCGTAGAAAATATTAGGTGTTGGAATTAATTCGTAGCGTTTTTTAATGAAAGAATGTTATTTATTTCACATGAGCATTAAAAAATACATTAATGAAAGTACTTCCCATCACTTGTAAAACGCTACGAATTAATTCCAACACCTAATAAATAAATAAAATAAATATTTCAGAAATAAAGAAATGAGAAAATGTTTGTATTAAGCCAATGTTAATACAAATGATAACAAAATGCGACAAATTGTAACTATCCTTAGTCCAATAATTTTACTTATCTTTCTTGGACTAAGAGTTAATTATAATTAGTTACAATTTGTCCAATTTTTGTACCGATTTTTAAAAATTTTGTATTTATTTGTATTAAACATTGACTTCATAAAAATATTTTCTTATCCACATTCCTGATATATTAATTTTATTATACTGTATTAATTTTATTATACTATTATATTTCATTTTCTACGATATTTGCTTTTGCACACAATTATCCGATGCATGAGAATTTCGCTTTTTCTTTTTTTTTGCCAAATATATTACCAAATGAAAAATTATTCAATGTGGCAATATGGTATAATGATAGAAGAATATTTATAATTTCTATTCTCGCTTACATAGATTACAATTTCAAAAACTATCTCACAATAATAAATTTCTGTTAGATGTACACAATTCTTTTACTTTTCCCTAGGTATTGGGAAGATAATTTTTTTCAATACAACATAGAACACTACATTATTGCACAATATCACAGTAATATTGTTGAAGTATGTACAGACAGAGCTAAAAAGGTTGCAATTTTTTTTCAATAAGTTTCGGAATGCAGCTTGCTCACCGAACGATTGATTTTTATTTGTCGATCTATAAAAAAACCAATCGCCCGTTGAGCAAGTCGCATTCGGAAATTCAGTGAAAAAAAGTTACAATCTTTTTGGCTCTGACTGTACTATAGAAGATGCTTTCCATTCGGTCACATAAGTGCTCCTCTATCTTACTCTGTGAATGTGAAGAAATATAGAATTTATATCAACTTATATTACTAAATGGAAAGCACCTTTTGATGTGCAAACTACAAATTGAATTCAAATACAAATTGAATCGAATTAAGATTCAATTCTATTTGAATTTGAATCGTCATGATTCGATCACAAACTATTCAAAAATTTCGAATCTTAGAGATTTCAAGAATCATATATATCGACATATATACAATACCGGCCAAAAGTTTAAAAACACTTAACGAAAAGTTAAATATTTCGACGAAAAAAAAATCATAGACAGGTTTAGCGATTATGCATTTAAACGCAAAGATAGAGCTTTAAATGTACATTCAAATTTGAGTTACTTCATCTCTAATTTTGAAAAAATTAGAACCATTCAACGCGTTTTCATACAAAAAAAGTGTCATTCTGCCCGATGAATCAAGATTTAAAATATTTGTTTTGATTCAAAAGAGAAAAAAATCTTGATTCGCACACTATTCTATAGAGAGTAGGTATGTAATTTAGCACTACAAATGTCTAGATTCAGTCTTTACAAATACACACATCTTTACAAATACTACTTGACTGTGTTTTTTCAGTGCCAGAATACTAACTAAGCTTCCGTCTTAATACTAAGCTGTAGATTCATACTATTGTTTGAAAATAACCGAAAAATTAAAATATGCATTATATGAGATTAGATAAATAATTTACTATTGCAAACGTTATGACGTGATTCAGTAACATCTTTAAAACGCTACTTGATCGTGCTTTTTTTAGGTGCGTCTCATTTGACGTTTTATTTGACAACCGTCCCAATTGACCACGTTGCAATTGGTTATGTTGCAAATGGCCAAGTTGGAATTGGCTATGTGTTGCATATGACCACGTTGCGATTGACCACGAGTTGCAAATGATCACGAGTTGCAAATGATCACGTTGCAAATGATCATATTGCGATTGACCATGGATGATGCAAATGGGTATATGGTTAAGTTAAGGTTAGGTTACTATACCCCCGTGGAACGCCATCTTGTCGTGGTGAGAAGGCTTATCTCGTGATATCTCTCGTGGTCGGAGCCGCCGGCCGAGGATGTCGGTATGGGGTGCCAGGAGCGTCCTATACGGGCTCCTTCGGTTATCTAGAGGCGAGTGTGGTGACGTTGGATCACTTCCATGCGAGACGAGAAAGCAGAAGTCCGCGATTGCCATTAAACATAAAGTTATAAGCAAAAATTGTCTTGTATCGAGTCAACCATTCACATTACATATATAACATTTGGTCCTTCGAGACGGATTCTAAAGCAATGTCAGCATTCGAAAAGCATCACGCACCGCAATTCCAACCAAACTACCGAGTCACCAAGGAGACGATTTCAAAAATGGCTGATCTTCGCCGAGCACGAGGCTACATCAAGACGAAAATAACAAGACTGCGAACGCCAGTGACGCAAGCCAATGGCATTGACGAGGAACAAGCGGAAGCAAAGCTGGAGAAATTGGAAGACACATACATAGAACATTTGGTGAGCCTAGAGGAGTCTGTACACTGGATCTGGTACCCCAAAAAAGCGGGTCTCCTCAGAGGCCTGTCCCTAATGTGCCGGTAGGGGATGGCGATCCCGACTTCAAACGCCCGGTGGCACGGCACTGTTAGGAGAAGCTTAGCTCTCTATCCACGACGATGCGAGTGTTCCCGCAGGCGTGTTGCTGCTCAGTGCGAAACGTAGAATTTTCAGACATAATCCGAAACAAAATTTTTTAATTTTGTATATTATATCATTAAAAATATTTACTAAAATGATCCTACTTTTTATTTCTATATTAAAACCGACTTTTTAGCAAATATTTTAATAAATATTTTGAATGATAAAATGTACAAAATAAACAATTTTTTTCGGGTTATATACAGGAATTCTTGTTTTGCTCCACTATGTTCCGTATCGCTGGGTGCTCCTGTGCGTGGCACGGGAGGCGGTTTGCCGTCCCCAGGGATGGGTACCAGTCCTGTTCGTTTCGTCGGGCGGGTGTCGATGATTTTTGCGGGGTATAGAGAGTAGGGGGCCGCGCGGATATTCCGCGGCAAGGCCTCCATCTCCTCTATCTCTTGGTGGACGGGCCATGGGGCCGCTTGGAGGTATTCCGAGGCAGTATCCATGATCTGGACCACCTTCAAGCTGCTCCGACGTATTCGGAGACCTAGGTCGAGGGTGGTGGTAGGAACAGATAACCTGATGCTTCCGCGACAGGGATTCCTTTCAAAGCGAGACACCGGTTAAGCGGTCTGTCTTCCATGGGCCATGAATCACTCACAGCGGATGTACTGGTCGCCATGGCGGTTGAGGTGCAGAGGGGGCGCCGTTTCCGATACCCGAACCGTCCATTGGATCCCCGGGTGACGCCACCGGCAGTGATACCTCCGAGTCGGAGATGGGGGACCCAAAAACCGTGGGTCAAACTACTTAGTAAGGGGCACGGAGTTCAGTGCCCCGGATGTCTTATTTCTGGGGCCCAACCCAGTCTTCCGAGGAAACTCGGAGCGCTCTCTTTCTAAGTCATGTCTCTGGAGAGGGGTGAGACACACAAGGCTGGCGGAGTCGATGGGGAGGGAGACTAAATCACTAATGGAATATTATTTTCTTACAATAATACTTAGGGAAAAGGCGGAAGCGCTCTGGGAAAGATCCCTGCGGAGAGAGGAGGAAGGGACTAGATTTCTAATTATAACGGCTCCTGATCCCTCCTCCCTTCCAAGGAAAGGAAGAGGACTAGCCGAGAATAAGGAGGTTCTCACGAGGAGAAATGAATAAATAAATCCCTCTGAGAAGGAGGAGAAGAGTCGAGAATGAAGGTGATGTGGACATGACTGATGTCAATGCTGACTCCGAGAAAAAGAGCGCAAGATCTGGCGGGAATTTAGTCTCATTTAAATTAAGATGGGCACAGCTCCGTGGGATCTACGGAGTCTCTGTGCTCGATGCCTCAACAACGGCCTCAAAAAAGCGAAAACTGGGCGATGTGGCCACCACGGAGAGGGAGATTGACTTTGACGTAGAGATTCAGGCGGAAGGGGAAGAACCACCTCGTAAGCAGAAAGGTCTTGAACGCCCTGCCCAGAACCCTCCGCATGAGAGACAATCTACAAAAACGAAGAGGGCGGAAAATGAAAAGACTAAATTGGCCAGAAAATTAGAGGAAGATGCGGCTTTTATAGTCGCACCCTCGCGGAATCCCTATTCCAAAAGAAACGCGAAGAGGTTAAAGGAGGTGGAAGAATTGATGGAGGATTACAATATGCAACCCTCTGAGTCAATAATGGGGGTAACGGTGGATATTGTCGACCTCGTGATCAATGAAGAGATCAAAGAACATCAAGGGAAAGATCGTCGGCCATTTGTGGAGGACCGCTACTCGCTTAACAACTGCGAGGTTTTCGGCCTGAGAAAAGTCTCAAGCAAAGCTGGGGGACAGGAGAGAGAGAGATAACTCAATTCAAAGAGCACATCATCCGCTTGCACCAGAAGCGGGATCGGAGCTTAGGAAGCTCAGCGAGAGCTAAATATGGGTCCTTCCATTCGAGCAGAGAGGATCCAAAGGATTCCTGAATCATTGCTGACGGTTGCGCAAGAGGCCGACCTCTCTTCACCTCCCAGGGATCGCATCCCTAAAGTAGGGAGAAGTTACTTGACGTTTTCAGGCTGCCGATCTTGGGAAGGGCTAAGAAACTGAACAACGAGCCGGGAACCATCACGGAAGTGTCGTTCCCAAGAAAGGCTTCGTCGTTCGTCTCAGTTAAACCTCTGGGAAGGGCGGAGAGCCCACGCAGGGCCCTCCCGTCCCCAAGGTGAGAGCCACAAAGGTGGAGGAGAACTCTCGACAGAGTGATCGAAAGGGCCCTCGTAACAATTTTGAATCGTTATAGGATTCAACCCGTAGCGGTAAAAACGGCGTGAACGTAAGAGAGGGGTGAGGCCCCAAAGAACATGAAGCCACAGAAAAAACGTCTATTCCCGTCTCAGACGACCCAGATGGATGCGGGTGCGGCGCAAAAAGCTACCCCAGTTGAGGCCTGGGCGACAGTGGTGGATAGGAGGAAGAAAGGAAATATCTCAACAACAACAGAGGGTAAAGACCCCTTTCCCGAAATAAAAAGAGGATATCAAGCGTCCTCCTCCTTTTCTCTCTAGGAGGTTCTGGCCTACCTGCATCTCAGAAAATTGCGATCAAACAGCCAGCTGGAACTGTGAATAGGGGGAAACAGCTCCCTAGACTATACTCGGCTAAGTCGGCTGCAGTAACGCTTACCACACCTGGCAGAGGCGATGGCAACTGTGACGAAGAATGTCAGCCTAACGGAGCTCAAGATTGACGAGCTCCAAGCCAGACGGACCGTGACAAGAGCCCTTGTCTCTTGAAAATAAAAGGCTTGGAGGGCAGCGCCAAAGCTGATGCTCTGGCTTATAAAATGGTGGAAGTCCTCCAGGGTCAGGAGGGGATAAAGGTCTCATGACCCGTCAAAAAGGCCGAATCAAAGCTGACGGGCCTCAATAACTTCATCACTCAAAGGAACGTAATCGAGGTGATAGGTACTGCGGGAGCCACGGGTCGCTTGCGACACGTGGGGGTCTAAGAGCAGCCTGTACGGACTCCCTCCTCACGGGGGGAGTCTGTAAGTGTGCCGGTAGGGGTTGGCGGCCCTGACTTCAATCGCCCGGTGGCACGGTACCGTCAGGGGGAAGATTGCTCCCTTCCCGTGCGTGATATGGGGTTTCGACCCCCACTGCACGTAGACCCCCGTGAGGCCCTCCCCTCCTCCCTGTGAGGTGGGGTGGGTCCTTTGGGGTTTGCGTGCAAAAGGGTCGACGCGGGTGCTCCCGCAGGCGAGACGGCCCGTGTGCTGGGTGCTCCTGGCTGCGGGCTGGCTCATGCCACTGAGGGGGATGGGGTCTCCGAGAGCCTCGGCTCATTGCACCGGGGACTTCTCCCGCCTCGCGAGGGGCGGACTCTGTCCGT
>NW_011626482.1:318615-329223 GCF_000204515.1 Acromyrmex echinatior
GCATTTCCCCTCTGTTAAAAAAAAAAAAAAAAAAAAAAAAAAGGTACTGCGGGAGTTGTTCCTCTGGTGAGGTGAAGGTGAGCCCTGTGACCGATTGGTCACCAATGGCCTGGTGTCAGCGTGGGTGCAGTGCCCCGTGTCTGTCGCGAAAATGGTGGCGGACACGGGCAAGGGTGTTCTCCCGGATTTCTCTCATCATGGCTCGCCCCTTGCAATGCTTTAAATGTTTGAGACTCGACCTCGTAAGAACTAGTTGTAGCAGCCAAATTAACTGGTTGCTGCTACCAATACGGATGACAGGGGCATACAGCGAGAGATTGTAAGCCTCTTGCCAATTATCCGGCATGTACTGCCGAGAACAGACCGGCTGCACACAGAATCAGCATGAGAGTCGTTTGTGGCAAATTCGGCCTGCAAATTCAGCGGCAAAAGGAAAGGAGAGCCCGTCCTACCCAGGGGTTCGGAGAAGGAGACTTCGAAGGAGGCTCGGCAGACGGGGGGGGGAGATAATTTTACTACTCCCCTCTCACCTCATAAAGTCTGGAGCAGCGGCTGCAGAAACTGTGTCTAGCAAGGACACTAAGATAGAGGTATGCCTGGAAAAGACTGGTGCATCATAATCTTCATGGAGACGTGCCTTTTCCAGGTAAATCTGAACCTTGTTCGGTGCAGGACATGTTCCTCCTCGCGCTGGATGAAAGTGAGGCAGACTTGGGTATGATGGGGAGGGGGGAAGTCGACCCCAATAATGTCCTGCCAATGACGAAGGGACATGACGGAGTCGATCGCCGTTGTTTGAAGGTCAACAAGGGGTTCCCCATCACCTTCTCATGTGGAAAGTGATAACTTCTACATGATGGTGGAATGGGGGGCCCTTGACATCCTGGTGTGCTATTTCCGGCCGCAGCTCCCACTCTGGAAGTTTAAAATAAAACTACTGGAACTGAACTGTGGCCGTGAGAAGACGCTCCCCCACCTGGCTCTAATAGCAGGGAACTTTAATGTCCACGCAGAGGGGGATCTCCCCGCACAGACGGAAAGGGCCATGCGGTAATGAAGTGGACGGAATCGCTCGATCTCTGTCTGGTAAACAGGAGGAGACGGAGCAGGCACTTTTTCGGCGGTTGAGCAGAGTGTTACTTGGGTCTCATACCGCTGGAAGGGTATTTAATTAGATCAATCTCAATCTCCCGATCGAACAGTTGGACCACGTGGATATTTCCATGATAGTCCGAGCGACTGCCGGCCCGGAGATCAAGAAGTGCCAAAAAGGACTGGGACGTCAGGCATCTCAGATAGACTTTCAAAAAGCTCAACCTGGATGCCCTCTAGGCATAGCTCTAGGCATAGCCTAGGTAGCGTATACTCTGGATGAGAATGTCAAGGAGGAGGTTGAAAGATTCTGGGATACGATGGTTAGACTATTCGATGTCTCGATGTCTCGGAGCCGTAGGGCACCATCGCGGCTCGCATATTGATGCATTGCCTAAAATCGCCTAAAATCGCTGCATTGAGGGAAGCGGCGGTTTCAAAAAGACGTCATCTTGCGCTCATATATTGGAGGAATAGTATTAGCGAACGCGGGGGACAGACTGTGCGAAACGCGTAAAGTTCTCCGCGTAGCGATCCGAAAACTCCAGGCCCAGAAATAGATCGAGTTGGTTTCGGATCTTAATAGGAATCCGTAGGGGCTTCCTTATCGTGTGGTCGCAAAGAAGACGCGACCATAGATATCCTCTTTAACGGAAAGAACCCTCCTTGGCCGCGTGGTAGATAAATTATTCCTCACACGTCCGAACAGTATTTGTCCCTTATGACGGACTGCCTGAGGGATAGGCGAAGGAACTGAAGGACGAGGAGATGGTCCAAGTCCATCGCAAAATCAAGTTCGATGTAGTGGCGATAGTCAACAGATTTTTCTGCGCTTCATATGAGGTCTGAAATTCTTTGACAGAAGACTTGAAAATTGTGGGAGCTGTTTGTTTCGACTGAGCGATCGTCTTGGCGATCAGCGAATTTACATTGGTGATGGCGACGATCAAATGGCGATTGCTTTATTTGAGCGCTTTGCACAATCAGCTCTTGCATTTTCTGGATAACGATCTTCTGAGTTTGAACCTGCGGCTACCAGTTCGAGGAATGATAATGTTTTGTACGATTAACGACATGACGGCTTTGCCCTTTGGCTGCACTTACAGCATCATTGTTATTGTTTGGTGTATATCGCTCGGCGAAACGACGCCTTGAATTACTTGATATTTACAATGTTAGTATAAAAAGTGCTTAGTGAGAAACGATTAATTGAACTGGCATCAAATTGACATGGATACCAAGTCGATTTAATATCAATTACATATCTAATTGTTAGTTATTTCTCACTGGGTTAGAACCTTTGTTCCAATTTAAACAAAATATTATATAACGAATATGAAATCCAAATGAGTAGTGACATTCGTATTACATTGCGAGATGTGGTTTTCAGTTAGAACATGGAATGTCAATGAAAAATATTAATTTTTAAACTTACGTATTTTTTCTGAGAAGCCGCATGTAATTTTTGGAAACTTTTGGGAAGGATACGTTCTATGTCGAAATGTGAGTGCTGGATCGCATGAGATTACATTAAAGGATTAAACTGAGACTGAATGGCGTGAAACAGCGTCGTAAAAAAAAAATCTTGAAATTCCTGAATACATATTCCCCATGTTCTCATGTTATGATTCCATAATAGTCTAAAATTTTATTAATATTTATACATATCAAGATTGCGTTCCGATATTCATTGCCAGTACCGAAAATTTGTGGTACATGGTAATGTGTGTTATAGATTTGAAGTACACAATGAATGTACTCACAATGAATATCAGAACATAATCCAAACACGTACATTAAGTTTAGCAGAGAATAAGAAACCAACGTAAAATATCTTACCAATCCATTGCAGAATCCATTGAAGAATCATGTCATAAAAGCTTACATCCAAAGAAAAGTAATCCAAAAAAATTAGAAAGGAAAAAGAGGTATCCAAGAAATAAGTACATGCTGTTAAAAAAAAAATATTAACCACTATCAAGCAGCAAAAGCTGTAACACTAAGCCTCTTTGAAGTAACAGTAAGCCTCTTTAAAATATTTTTTTTTAACTCTATGCTGTAAGGTAACAATTTAGTAATTAATAAAAAAATGAAATCAATTATAATAATTTGGCAATTGAGAGATTTAGTTACAAATCCAAGGACATAGAGGGATGTTCATCAATAACAAACAAATGCAAAATATTGTACATGTATTTTCTCTTGCGTTTGTTTTATACAAGTTCTCGGACATGAGAATTAAATGTCGAGCATCAACTATCATGGTTCGATCTGTTTCTCGTCTTGCCTTCAGAATTAATTTAAACACGCATAAAGATTGAACGTTACTCGGATGAAGTTTACTACGTTTCTTGGTTTTTACGTCTGTCAGCATAAAAAACTCTTTTGAAAGAGATCGAATTATATTAACTAATTTACTTAAAACGGGATATCTAAATTTTCCATTTGTCTTTTTAGTTGTTATTGTTTTCCATGCTTCATCAAAATGTAAATTAATTATTATCGCTTTCTGCTTTGATGGGAAATCCTTTTTTAGACATTGCTATTCTTTTTTTAATATCTCCTCATGAAATCCGCCGAATCGTTGGGCAACAAAAAGAACATCCTGAACGGAGTTGTTCGGGCTGTTTTTTTTGTCTACTTGCTGCAGAGCAAATTTTGGTTCAAAGATCCTCAATTTACTCAAAAATTCGTCCTTGACAAAAAGTTTGTTACGAATTTTTTTCGCAGCGATGTCATAGAATGCCAAATAATTATCGTAAACTGATTTGACAATTTTACCCTGACTTTCTTTCTTGATTCAATCGATTAAGAAGATTTTGGCAAGCTTCTCCAATCATAACTTGATCAGGAGATAGACGATTACACGCAAGCAAAGGATTAATTATACCCATCGAAACGAACTAATGGTTTACTAATAATACTTTTACAACATTTTTAAGAACGTTTTCAAAAGATTTTCTGCAACTGGCTGAAGTAAATGAACTTTTGTTTTTTCAATTTGAAAAGATGCATTAAACTTGTTAAATGCATCTAGAATATATTCAAAAAATAAGAGACGCTTGTATTTCTGAATTTTGTATCAAAGATAGTAAAGCAATCCTAGACTTTGATTTCTCGCTCAATTGCTCTTCTTACAAAAATTTTAACAGCACATTCCAATTTTCATTTAGTTTAGCCACGCATGCATGACATGAAAGCCATCGCGTTTCAGAGTTTTAAAATTTTCCTACAAATCTCATTAAAACTAAATGATTTTTGGAATTGATCAAAAATATGTGCGCTTGGGACTAGAGATAAACAATGCCACTTTTCGCAAAAGCTTCTCGCATGCTTCAGGAATTGCGCAAGCTGCATTTGCTACTAATGCAGATGCATGACAAGGGCATGGCATCGTTATCAAATTTTTGCAATGTTTTTGTAATTTAGTTTTAAATGATTCGTATTTTCGTATCATAACAGAGGCATTATCACAGAAAAAAGAGCGAGAATGTTTGAAAACAGAATTTGTTTTTTCCATGCTTCGGCTCTAAAAGTTGTAAATAATTTTTCGGCACTACAATCACTCGCGTCCAAATGAATTAATTCTAATAATTCCGTTCGAACATTCAAAGTCTGAGGATCGACATATCGAACAAAAACCATTTATCCATTTATCATTAGTTAAATCAGATGTTTCGTTAACAAAAATAGAAAATTTATTATTATATAATTTTTCGATCAACCGCTTCTGTTCACAAACACATAAAACATTCTTTATTACTTTCGGTGACTTATTCCGATTCATCGTCATACTTTTTAAGATTTCCGGATCTCTTCTCCGAGGTCTTGAAAGAAATTTAAAATTGATTTTGCCGTTTCAAATGAAATATTTTTTTCGACAATTAGTGCTGCAAATTTTATTTCCGCAATTTTTTTTCGATCTTCAAAAGGCATAAGTTCTTCGTCATACGTATTCAAATCTACGTTGAAGCCTCTAATACTCCGAAACTTCTTGCTATCAGAATGCCGCATAAGCTTGTCGAAACCATATCAAAACTTTAGATTGCAGAAGGAGCAAAAACAATTGAAAGGATTCGAGATTGTTTGCAGTCATGATTTGAATTGTTTATTTTCAAGCTATGAATGACAAAATTTCCAAAACATCATAAAAATATTGAAATAAAATATTGAAATATTGAAATAAAGAAATATAAGCAAAAAAACATCATATAAAATGTTAAAATAAAGGAATATAGTAAAACTCTTTACTGAAATTTGTGACATGTTTATTATTTATATATAGATCAATATTCATAATTCGATCTCACATATTCAATATCATTATAAATATCTTAAAATGAAACGGTCATAAGAAGATCTGTGTGAGATAAATTTTACGTTATTTAGATATAAGATCGGTCTACGGATATTGCGATTATAGTTTTATAAAAATTCTTTAATAAAATCCGGCCGAGACTGATAATATTAGCAAACAATTTCCAACATTATAAATTTCATTAAATTTTGAATACGTATAACATCTCTTTAATCAATAACGGCCAAAAGTCGGTGCATATAATAATTAATAAGGTATTGTTAAAATTTTCTGTGTGGATTATATACACATTTGTAAACACAACTAATCGGTATGACTGAGCAAGTAAAACGCGCGATGGACTTTTCAAGCGCCAATCGTGCTTCTTTTCTCTTTATTTTCATAATATATAGTTAATTAAATTTATTACATTAATTATCAGTAAAGATTAAGATAAAATAATACATTCTTATATAATTATTGCAATTAGTCGTTTATTTTTAAATCAATAATTGTAGAAAAAAATAATGATTCGATGGTATGGTCCAACTTAATTGAATGAAGACTAATATTTTTACATGCAAATAAAATTTTATTACTTTTAAAAAATCCGACAAGAAATAATGTTTTTATAATGATGTGTTTATCACAAATGTATTTGTTTTTTTTGGTGTATTAGTCGATTAGTATTTTGTTTTAAATGCTTCTTTTATAACTATCATCTCAGTGTATGTAAGAATTCTGATAATGAACTAAAGTGAGATAATTAATATAATTATAAAGATTATAAAGATAAAGAATTATAAAGATACCAATATAATTTTATAACATAATTAATATTTCGTAAACTGTCGCGTTTTAAAATAATTTTTGCTATTAATAGGAGAGTGATATGATTATTAAAATTTATTAAAATCTATCGCTATATAGAATGTGTGTGTTTTTTTTTCGCTTATACAAAAACACGCCGAGCGGCCGAGAAAACACATTTTCGGTTTTCGGTCGCTTATAACAAGCGGCTAGTAGAGAAAGCGAGAGTGCAACCATCCTTTTCGCTCTATTACTCGCTTGTGTTTACAAGTTACTAGTAGAGGGAGAAGGACGGGCGCTCTCCTTGTCTTGCTCATTCTCACGCAGCAGTGAAGTCGGCCGACTCGGTGCTACTAGGTGTCTGCTTGGAAAGCCACGGAGGGTGGGAGCCACGCGGATATATTCTGTGATGAGGTTCCGTGATGACTCCTCCTGGAGAAGGACCGCGCGGTTGCTCGAATGTATTCCGAGACGGGACGTGCGGTCCCAGTCCCCGCTCGGACATATTCTGAGATCTGAGCCGACATTGAAGTCAATAGCCCAGCATTCCCGCGACAGCGTTCCTTCTAAAGCGGGACGCTTGGCAGGTGCCTGTCCACCGTGAGTCTTGAATCCTTCACGGTGGATGAGCTGACCACCGACAGATAGAGTCCGTATGTATGAAATAAACATATAATTTACGTATAGATAGAAATCATTGACCTGGTAAAGCTATAAGCCGCTCGGTGAGTCATAACGCATTTGATACGCGTATGTACGTACATATTAGGAGGGCCTTACTTTAAATGTGCATAATTTATACATCGAATGACACATTTTTTAAAGACGTATGGTATAAAATCATGTGATATTCAATAATGCCATGTCCAATAATGCGGTGTCCAGCAATGCGTGTCCAATAATGCAGTATCCAGAAATGCGTACCCAATAATATGATGTCCACCAATGCGTGTCCAATAATACGGTGTTCAATAATGCCGTGTCCAATAATGCCGTGTCCAATAATGCCGTGTCCAATAATTCCGTGTCCAATAATACGGTGTCCAACTGTGCAGTGTTCAATTTTACATGTCCAATCGTGCATGTCCAATCGTGCGGTGTCCAATAATTACATGTCCAAAAGAAGATCATTCGGTGCGTCCCATAGTAAAAAGCGCGGTAATCCAAAAGAGATGCCGGTCTCATGTTCCAAGCTGAGGATAGGCGCCAGGTCGATGTCGATCGGGAGGTTATAATCCCCGGCCTCAACCATATATGGGCCTCCCCTCTAATGACGAGGAGGATGCGCCAGAAAGAAAGAAGAAGGTTTGAAAACGGGTATGGATGTCGACTTGGAGGAGGAGCCAAAGGAGGAAAGGGATCGTCCGGCTAAAGACCCATAAAGGCTAATGTATAGTCGAGGCACTGGCGAAAAAAGAGCAGGCCAAAATGCTAAAAGCATTGAAAGATAATTAATCCGAAGGTGATCTCTTCTTCTGCCCCGGCGTGGATGTGGGCGTTCAAAGCGGAAGAATGGGCGTTGGATCTAGTCGAACAATCGGCCAACTCTGTGGCAGCGGCGGCCACGAGGAAGCTCGATACTATAATCAAAGTAGTCAAGATTTCATCCAACCTTAAGGGCGACATCACCTATGATGAGCCTATGCCAAGATCTCGATCGCGGTGACGTCGGGACTGATGGGAAAAATCGGAGACAAGGGTGACGCCGGAATAAGACATTGTTGATGACGCGCAGTCGCACCAAGGAGCACTCAGGAGATGAGGAGGGAGAGGAACTGGTCCGCCTGCGAGAGCGGATGGCTAAGCAAGAGAGGGAGTTAGAAGCTGCAAGACAGGAACTGGCAAACTTTCAGCGGACCTCTGGGATAGGCGCCCGTGACACAGGAGAGGAGGAGACGGGCTTGGACCTTTCCGACGGGGAGGGAGCAGCGACACTAATCTCAATCCAGGCCTCCATGGATAATGGAGAGACTGTGGCCGCAACAAGAGGGGGAAAAGAAGGGAAAAAAAGAAACTCCAATCTCCAACCAACACGGAACCCACATCAATGAGGACGATCGGAGATGGAATAGCAATCTCTCTGACTACCACACTAATGCTGAGGGGAAAGGCGAAAGTGCTCGAGGTCTCTGTCACGGAAGGCTATGGAAAGGATTAGGGAGGACTCTATGGAGAAATCTTTACAAAGGGCATTGGAGTTCATTCTGTATGGACTCTTGAGCAAATTGGGGTATTCCCCGCGAAAAGAGTGGGAAACGTATTTCTCCTCACATCCCCACCCCCCGATATCTGCCCCGACCACCAAACGCAGTCCCTCGTAAAGGAAGCCACAAAAAGAAGATGGCGAAGGCGAGCAAACTCTTGTAACCCTTCTAACCCGTGCGTAAATCCGGCGGGAAGGGAAACAAGAAGGGCGCAATGCCGACTACCTCGAGGAAGATATCGGCAACAGCGGAAGACTCGGCAAAGCAGCTCAGGACGTTGGCGGATACAAACGAGTCCTGAGTTGTGGTAACGTCAAAGAATGCTCACAGGGCGGTCCAAAAGACAGCTAATCAACAGGCCCCGAAAAGTGATCCTCGATGAAATCGAGGGCGCTTTTTTCAAAAAGCGAAGGGATGAAAAGGAACAGGCTTCAAAGGAAGAGGACAGGCAAAATGCCCCCTTCCTTTCAGACACGGTTACAACCCAGGGTAAGAATTCCCAGCTCAGCGGTAATTATCGTGATTTGTCAGAAAACGAATGGGTACGGTGACATAATGAGACAGACCCGAAGCCTTATTAACCTGGCTGAGCTGGGGATTGACAACTTTCGGACCAAGAGGGCTCTTACGGACGTTCTAATTCTGGAGATCCATGGGGTTGAGAGTAAAGCGAAGGCTGACGCCCTGGCAATTAAGATGAGGTATGCGTTCGCAGGACGGAAGGATGTGAAAATCTCCCGTTCTTTGAAAAAGATGGACCTTCGGGTTAGTAACCTGGAAGATTCCATTAGTGAGGAGAAGATTGCCGAAGCGGTCTCCAAGGTGAAGGGGTGACTTACGTCGTGAAGATAGGGACGAAGAGGACGTTTCCTAGTGGCCTTGGTATGATGTGGGTGCAATGCCCCATCTAGGCCTCAAAGAAGATAATAGCGGCGACGCGACTGAAGATCAGATAAACCGATTGCCGCATTGTCCTTCTGCTGGTACGTGGCCTCCAATGCTATCGTTGCTTGGAGCCTGGCCACGTCCGACAATAATGCAGTAGTCAAACCAACAGATGCGGCAGGGTTGGACATTTGGCTAAAGACTGCTCGAGTAGTCAGACCAGTTGCCCAGCCTCCAAAGAGCAGGGGCAGCCTGATAGTCACCGCATCGGCGGACTTAGATGTAAGACCGCCACAAAGAAGAAAGCAAAAGGAAAGAGAGATTCCGGTGACATCTCATAAAGAGGTTGTGTCCTCTGACAGAGCTGGCGACAGGGATGGCGGGCGGGCCATGCACAATCCTTCTCTGGAGGCTATTACTGATTCCGTGGTGGAGATGACCTTGGAGGGGGTCGGCGCTAAAAACTAAAAATGGCGACTACCGCCATCCGCTAGGCAAATCTAAACTACTCCAGTGGGATGCAGGATCCCACTGGGATATATTGCATCAATGCCTCGAGTAGTGGGATGGAGGGCTGGCTATCTTCGACCCGTACAGGATCCCAGAAAACGATTCGCGGTGGGTAAGAGATGTACGGAAAGGTGGCAGTGGTTTGGAAGAGCTCGTCGTACTCCGTCCTCATTTCGCTGCTGGCAAGAAGGAACGGATACGTCGATGTGGAATGGAGACACATCGACGTGTATGAGTGCTATCTCATTCCTGGACGGTAGAAAAAGTAGACATCCTGAAGGACGTGGGAAGTCACATCACACTACGTGCTCCCCGCCAAGCCTTCGTCGGAGAGGACTTCAACGCCCATGCCAGGGCGTGGGGATCCCCAAGGAAGTTTCTCAGGGGAGAAACCGTGGTCCAGTAGACGGCGGAGCTGGGTACTTTTGAACCAGGGCCAGAAGAATACCTTTGTGGGACATCAGGAAGAATCAACCATCGATCTTATGTGGTCGAGTCTCCGACTCCCAAGAATCAACGGATGGAGAGTGGGGACCGGGCTGAGCGAACAATCGGATCATCAAATGATCCAATTCAGCCTGGTCCCTAAAACTCACGAGGTACTGCAGCTCCGCAGAAGGCAGCATGAAGATCGTCGATGGGTCCTCAAAAAGTGAACAGGAACGCTCTTGAAGCCTTCCATAATGATGGCCCACGAAAGGGCCAGGAGGCCATAATGATGGAGACACTGACTTAGTTCCGGAACACAATGGAGAGAGCGTGTAACGTCTCCATGCCCCGGAATTGCCAGTTGTCTCATCGGACTACGTA
>NW_011626482.1:329249-360671 GCF_000204515.1 Acromyrmex echinatior
ACTCAGGATCGCACGAAGTGCCCTCCGCCTGGCAATCAGAAATGTCAATTCCCAGGCCTGACAAGAGAAGCTGTCATTCTTGGACAGAGATTCTTGAGGACGTCCAAATAAAATTGTGACGAAGAGGCTCAGGCCTTAAATGTCCCCAATCACGAAAAGGCTCGACAACCAGCTCTTCACAGATGTGTGGACGCCTTTTTTCCTGTTAGGGAGAGGGTGATTCCAAGAGAAAACTAGAGGGATGGACAGAGGAGCTGACCATGTCTGAGAACGAGATGTTCCGTGCATTCCGGAGACTGAGGGAAAAGCCGAAAGCCCTCAATCCGGATGGCGTGCACGGAAAGATCTGGGCCTTGACAGCTCCAGAGATTGGTGGCCACCAATGAGGCAGTTATTTACGGATTGCTTCAAGGAGGGAATCTTCCTTCAAGAATGGAAGAGAGTGCGGCTTGTCCTTCTTCGCAAGGAGGACATTTAGGCTTATACGTCTACTGGATGATGCGAAAAAACTGCTAGAGAAAATTATAGCGGCCCGCATCGTCCGGCATTTGTCTCAGAGTGATCCGAATATATCGGACGACCAATATAGATTCCGTGAGAACTGATCGACCATCGATGCAATATGTCAGGTTCGGGCCATTACGGAGTCTATCGATGGGAAAGAGAAGTGGCCATATTGGGAAATTGGTCATATTACTCGACGTGATCAACACCTTTAATTGTGAAACAAGGTGATGGAGGCACTGAGGTATCATAATATGTCTCCCTATCTTGTTCATATGGTTCAGGACTACTTCATGGTTCGGAACAGATGGCTGAAATTCCACAATAAAAACGGACTCCAACGCCGAAGGAAGACATCATGAGATTCCTCAGGAGTCAATTTTAGGGCTATGGAATATTGCATACGACGTCGTTCTCCACACTGTCACACGGTTTGTTATGTTGACACGTTGGTTGGAGGGAACAATTGGGGGGATCACCAAAGCGAATTGGGGCTTGAAGGTGACACCCCAGAAAACCGAGGATATGTTTATTTATGATGGATCTTGGAGAGCGCCGTCTCCAGGCTACGTCACTGTGGGGCTCATCCTGAAATATCTGGGCTTCACTCTGGATGGGGGTTCAGGGAGCACTTCAACTCTCTGACCCCCAAGTTGGGCAAATGGACCAATGCGCTCGTTGGCCTGATGCTCAACCTGAGGAATCCGGGTGCCGGTTTGAGACGGGCGTACATCTACAATGGTGCCCTGTATGGTGTCTCGGTGGAGTAAAGCACTAAAAAATAGGAGGATAAAGAATCTATACAGCGGAAGATGGCCCTGCGCCTCACTCGCTCATACAATATCGCACATCGCGATGGTGGCTCTTGCGGAGATTCCCTCCGCTGAGATACTGACGGATGCCCTCGTCCAGAACTCGTTAGAGTCTGAATGATGTGTTTTTAAGAGAGGGATAAACCCCACGCTGGGAGTCATTGCACATTTTAGGGAGGACGCCCGCTCGCTCGGCGGGCCTTTAAGATCTGAAGGAGACTCCTTGAGGATCTGCTGAGGACCGGCACACGGACGTTAGAGACCGTCCAGCCCTGTCTGTTGGTATGAGCGGATAGAGAGTAGGGCGGGTTGACATATCGCCTGATACAGGTATTCACCGAACACGGTTGTTACGGCGAGTACCTGTGTCGTATAGGAAAAGAGTCAACCACCTCCATTATATACCCCTCGATAACGGAGAGGACGATGGAGGAGATGACACAGTCATTTCACCCTGCGGCTGGGATCATGCTCCGCACAAAAGGAGATGGCGGTGGTGGGACCCCGCGTCTACGGGAGGTTCAGGCGGTTGCAACCAGTGGTGGCGTCGGGCCCGAGGTTATCTCTTCAGGGGTCGTGTCCGGCTCGGCGCTACCCGGGAATATTCTCCGGACCACAAACCGGTGGCGATAATTGAAGGGGAGTTTAAGGATTTTCCCACTTCTCTTTTCACGGCCCGGAGATGAGGTTTGGGGGTGTACTCCGGAATCCGAATAGATAGCACACGGGGATGACAACTCATCTCGTGAGCAGTCTGCCCATTGCTTGGTGGGGAGGAGGTTGGATTTCTTGCGGGGGTCGGACATCTCAACTTTACCTCCTCATCCGTTACACGGGGGAAGAGGGGCGGGGTGAGATGTCTCTTCCCTCGCCTGTATAGGGCAGTTTGCGCCCTATGCACCTCCATTTTAGTGATCCGACTGGTGGGCACCTTCAGAAATATGCTGCACGCGTTTCCGGAGGTGCCCCAGTCAGACTAGGATCCCCGGTGAGGTTTTAGCAGGTGCGAGTTCCGCATCCCTGGCGCTTCCCCGAGGCCAGCGGGATGCATAAGGCATTTTCCCATCGTTATAAAAAAAAAGGTTATTATGACTCAGAGGATCGGCCTCTGGGCGTTTTTTCGTCATCCGGTTAGGTTCTCTCTTTGGAAACATCCCGGATGACGAGTTTTGCGAAAATTTTTCTCCTCTCACAAAAGGGTTAAATTATTATATATAATATATGGTTAGGTTAGAGTTAAGCTATTATATACCTATTTGCGTCACGTGACATAACGTGGTCATTTGTAACGTAGTTATTTGCAACGTGGTCATTTGCAATTTGTGGTCAATCAAAACGTGGTCATTTGCAGCTCGTAGTCGATCGCAACGTGATCATTTGTTACTCGTGGTCAATCGTAACGTGGTCAATCGCTACGTGGTCATTTGCAATTCGTGGCCAATCGCAATGTGGTCAATTGCAACGTGATCATTTGCAACACGTAGTCAATTGCAACGAGGCTATTTGCAACGTGATCAATTGCAACATAATTAATCGCAATGTAGTCAATTGAGATGATGATCAAATGTAATGTGGTCAAATGGGTCATTCGTTTTTTTGATGCTACAATCAGTTTTCTTTTTCAGGCTAGGCTGCAAGTCCGCAATATTATTGTCTAAAAATAAATGAGAAGTTAAAATATTATGCATTGTTTAAGATTAGGTATGTAACTTACCATTGCAAACGTTACAATCTGATTTAGTAACATCTTTACAAATATTTGATCTATTGATCCTGCTATTTGATCCTGTTTTTTCGATGCTAGTAAATCAACAGCTTTTCTTTTAATGCTATGTTGCAAGTCTACAGTATTATTGTCTGAAAGTAAATAAAAAAATAAAATATTATGCATTTTGTATAAGATTAGATATATAACTTACCGTTGCAAACGTTATGACTTGATTCAATGACATTTTTGCCTGTTGTATTTGTGACTGAATAATTATTGGCAAGGCTTGCATCACATTGGAAAGATGATATACCTATAAAAACTTCCAATTATATAGATTAATATTTTTTATAAGTTCAATTGCATATTTCTTTTTGTATGTTACACCACATTTATATTTTGGACTATTTAATGATGAGATAGACTTTTGCCATAATAATCTTTGTGGATAGATTTAAAATCTTTCTCAGAAAAATGATTGCTACATGTTAAATATGCTTTTTTTTGTGACAAATCGTCTTTTTGTACATTTGATCGACCCGCAAATTCCATTTATTTCTTGACTTTTTAAAAGATTAAAAAGATGTTTTACATATTAACGGTTATTTAAACTTAATTTAAAATTAATATTATAGTAGAATTACGGATTATCTGACATAATTTTTTCTTCTTCCGGATTATTTCACCTTCCTCGTTCTCGATAATACTATGATCGAAATAATCGTGCGTAATCATCATGAGAACTCGATAATGAGCTTGGATAATATGGAAATTGATAAAAACAATGAATAATTCGAATTTTTCCAAATAATTTTAACATAACTTATATAGAAGAATCTTTTTTTTTTGGCAAACACATAAATGACAATTCTGAATTGTTGAACTTGTTTATATAACAAGTTCTTACAAAACAATAAGAATCACGATTCATTATTCTCTCTTTGCAGGATTTTTTTATTCTTAACATACTTAATACTTCTTCTTCTGATCGGTGGATTTCAAATTGCATAAATTAAAATAGAATAATGAGAATTAATTGGTGGAAAGATAACACACAATTATTTACTTAAAAAATTATCCATTTCGCACACATATTTTTTTAAAGCAATTATGTGTTTTTTCCCCATCATTGATTCATCTTATTATTCTATTCATAAAAGTATTAAGAAACGTTATCAAAAAATTAATAGTTCATGAGTTATTTAACATTTTATGTCAATATGTGTCACAATAAAATAGAAAATATTAAATTCGTAAATTATTTGTTTTTTGATATCTCTACCTTATACTTTTGTATACAGTATAATTTGAGGAATATTGTGTAAAAAAATTATATAATTCCATTTAAAAAAGTGGAGGTAACCTTCATATCTTTTTGACGCCTCCATCTAGAAGAAAAACAACTTGACAGAAATACGTTTCTTTTAAAATTATTCCACTTTCATCTGAAATATTTTTTCCTATCACAAAAACCAAGCGAAATATTTCAGATGGTTTAGTTAGGTAGGACATCATATATATTACTGTTAATTTATAAAGCATGTTTGGTACGAGGGCAAGTGAATAAGTTCTTAGAAAATCAGTCAGAGGCACTCGCAATGTCATGACATTACTTTTTGACAAGTAGCATCTTTCAGCTGATTATTGTCAAATTTTTAACGGAATTCATCGGGTGGTTTCATTTCTGTAGATGATTAAAGCGAACAATCTTTGTATTTTTTGCAAAATGGAAAAAAAGTTTCGTGCAATGATTAAACATCTACATATGAAAGATTTAACGCCGAAAGAAATCAAAGTCGGGTTGGATAATGTTCACAGCACATCTGAACCAGCGTTTGCGACTGTACACACTTGGGTGAATGAATTTAAACGTGGTCGTACATCTACATGTGATGCACTTCGTTCGGGACTGCCGTTGAGGCTGTTACGTCAGAAATCCTCGATAAAGTCCACGATATTGTTTTGATTGATTGATGAGTGAAAGTGCGCGAGCTTATTGAGACCACAGGCATATCACATGGCACAGTGATTTCAATTTTGCACGAACAATTGGGTATGAAAAAGCTATCGGCAAGGGGTGCCGCGTTTGCTCACTATGAACTATAAGCGCGACCGTGTGATTTCAAAACAATGTTTGGAGATGTTTCAACGTAATCCAGATGAATTTCGTCGATTCATTATTGTGGACGAAACATGGATCCATTACTTCATACCCGAGACCAAGGAACAATCAAAACAATGGACTTCACCGAGTGAACCAGCTCCGAAGAAGGCGAACACCGTGAAGTCGGCTGGAAAGGTGATGGTCACAGTTTTTTGGAATGCAAGTGATATAATTCATATTGATTACCTTCCGTCGGAGCAAACGATCAATGGCGACTACTACGCAGCCTTATTGGACCGTTTCAACAACATTTTAAAGAAAAAACGTTTCCCCATTGGCGAAGAAGAAAGTGCTCTTCCATCAAAACAATGCACGGATTCACACATATCCGGCACCGATGGCCAAATTCAATGAATTCCGCTACGAATTGCTTCCCCATCTAGTATTGTCAGATTTAACCTCCTGTGAGTATTACCTGTTTCCAAACCTGAAGAAATGGTTCAGAGAAAAGAGATTCACCACCAGAGAGCAGCTTATCGTCGAAACAGAGGCTTATTTTGAAGAGTTGGACAAATCATATTATTCGGACGGCTGAAAAAAGTTGGAGAATCGTTGGATCAAGTGTATCGAGTTGAAAGGAGACTATGTTGAGAAATAAAAATTAATTGATAAAAAAAAATATGTTTTACTATGTTTTTCTAAAAACTTATTGACTTTCCCCTCGTACAAACTAAAACAATTCCTCTTTTCGATAAAGGTACAATAATAGCAGGGAAAGGATGACATAAATTTTCAAAAACAATACAAGATATTTTAAATAGTAGTTCAACTTTATAACCATGAAGATCTTTGCAGAGACCTATATTGAGAAGATTTTGGCATGTTAAACATAAATTATTAAAATCATTACAAAAACATGTTTCACAATACCAAACTGAAGAAGATTATTAGAAGATATATTGAGAACATATATAGATTCACATATACTAGATTTATAAATAATTCCTTTATATTCAATCCAAGGAACTTCTAAACATTTGCTCATAAAATTTGCTGGTGAAGAATTTTTAAATATCAAGAAGGAATTTAAAAATGAAATGTTATCCACAAATAATATCGATCTAATTTTTGGTTATCAATGAGATTTTAGACAATTTATAATATAATAAAAACTGTTATAAACTGAGCTGTTCTTTTGTAACAAGTAAATGAGCAATATTTTTGCGAGAACAGGCATTTGCAGCAAGTTTCAATAATCGATTTCTCGATTCAAATGCTACATTTAAATGAGATAAAGGATCACTTTTTTTCAATACAATTTTATAATGTATCATATTATGATGCTTTGATTTTAGATTAACCATAAAAAAATTGCAATATTTCACATAATGTTCTTCTACTTCAAGTAGCTTAGCGCATTCTTCTTAGAAATATTTCGCATTTACTAAATCATGAATTTTATATAAAATCAAATAATATTCCCATATCTCCAACAATATATGGAAATAAAAACAAAAAGTTACTCATTTCACAAGCTGAAAAAGATAACTTCTTCTTTATTACTTCACCTCTTTTAAAGATGAAGGTCTATTTGATATATTATTTGATATATTATTTTTATATATATCATAATCAAAATCTTTCAAACGTTCATTTAAAGTATTTAGGAATATTTCTTTGATATCATAAATGTAATAATATAATATATGGCTCATTCCATATTTGTATATGTCTTCATCAAAATCATGCATTTTATCAAGAGCAACATTAATTGTCACATGAAAGTGATTTACTTTGTTCCTTATTTTCTTTAACGCCAGTTTCCTTCACATTGTTCAAGTAATCATTATTATAATTTTATTCAATACGTAAGAGATCTGATTTTTCTACTGGACATAAATATGAATCATATTTTGACATTTTAAATATATATGATTTATATTTATGATAACTGAATTTAATTCGAGATTGTCATCTAAAACAAGACCTAAAGCAAAATAAATATGGAAAAAGCCTTCTTTCGTTTGTACTTCTAAACGTTCTTTCTGTAAATAATTTATTTCATCAACAAGTAGAGATGAAAATGACCCAATTTAACAATAACTTACCCGGTAATTACGGTAAATTACTCGATAATTTTTTAAGGTTGATAAAATAGTAATTTAAAAAAATTAAGAAAATAAAGTAATTTGATATAAGAGCATTTAATTATTAACCCTTATGAAAATAAAAATTGGAGCGTAAATTGAATGTAATGAGAGAGTAATAAAAGCATAAAACGAAACTTCTAAAAGGCGAAAATTGAAACATCAAAATGTAAAAGAAGCATTTATGCTTTTTTCACATTTTGGTGTTTCAATTTTCGCCTTCTAGTAACACTGTTTTTATCCTTAGGAAAAGAAGCTTACAGCGTTTTGAAGGATTTTTTATTATTAGAGTCAACTAGTCAAAAGACGTATGAGAAGTTAAAAATTGCATTAACACAATCCAAAAAGACTGGTGATAGTAAAACGATACAAATTCTATAATACAAATCAAGATAGTAATGAAAATATTAAAACGTACCAAACCAAACTGAAAAACAAAATATTGTGAGTTTGGAAAATTTCTGGAAGAAACATTAAGAGACAAATTTATCTCCGGTTTAAAGTTAGATCGAATCAAACAAAGATTGTTATCAGAAGATAAGTTAACTTTCGAAAAAGCATGCGAAATAGTCACAAGGATAGAATTAGCAGAATATCAAACAAGAATCATGAAGCTTGGATGATGAAGAGGATATAGTACGAGTCAACAGATTGAATTATAAAAGTAAGAACTATGGGAAACTACATGAAGAATTACAAGAATTACAGTCAAAACAAATTAAGTAGGCTACGAACTACACTCGAAGTAGGCTACAAACTAGTCGAACTCAAGGAAATCAACCGAATTACGTCCAAGCAGATCAGTATTACTTATTAAGTAATAAAGTATTACCAGCAAGAAAGAAATGTAAACGATGTACAAGGATTCACATCATAACAAATATCCGGCCATAAATTGGAGATGCTTTGTATGTAATCAAATAGGTCACATCTAAGTCTGTTATATGCAAAAACAAAGTTCACAATATAGATTCTGTTGAAGAAAAACAAAGTCAAGGTAATGATGATGTCCTTGAATTGAGATTAATAGATATAAATCAAATCGATGAGTTTAAAAACAGTTTGAAAGTCGAATTGTACGTAGGAAACAAATTAGTATGTATGGAAATACAACAGATTCCGGAGCATGCAAATCTGTAATTCATGTCGACGATTATAAGAAAAAATTTAGCAACATTAATTTAGAAACGGTACATTTCAAGTTAAAAGTCGTTATAAGTAGAAATATTAATACTATATTATAGGGCAGATTCTGATTAATATTAAATATCAGTGTAAAGAATATGTTTTACCATTAATTGCTCTAGACAGTTCAATAAGATTCGCACGACTATTAGGTCGAAATTGGTTAGATATTATTAATCCGTATTGGAAGGAATCCATTGTTAAACTGATCGAAAGTCAAAAGTTGGTGAATTAAGAGAGATAAAAACGAAGCGCACGGATCAGATGGAAAAATATATCACAGATATTAAAGAAAAGTTTTTTTAAAGTATTCTCAGGCACAGATTCATGTATCAAGGATTTTAAAGTTAATATTCAATTGAAACCAAATGTAAACCCAGCAAATATGACTTGGCGTTGTTATATAATTTTTTTGTCATTATTCAGATGTTTCTGTTTTATAATAACAAGACTTTATGGCGTAAATGAGATATTATGATATAAAAATATTGTTACATGTCTTTGTTATATATTTAGTACATAATATATTATGTAAATTAAATGTAATTACATTATATTTATGTACCATTCTATGAATGAGATATAAAAAATAAAAAATACATTTACAGCACAAAGCCATAATGGAAAAAGATGTAAATTATACATGTTTTGGTTACATCTGCGGGAATGTATACTATAGTCTATAACAATTATATCACTAAAATTATGAGATTGTACTTACCTAAAGTTACATCACTACGATGTAACCTAATTTCATAAATTATACGTCACTTTTTTACAGTGATTACATTTGTTTAAAGAATTGAGAGAAGTGAGAATTTGTTATATAAACAAATTAAGGAACAATAAATGTGATAAATTGAAGAAAACAATAGATCAGTAAGTACTATTGCAAATTATTTCTAATTATTCGTCAATAAAGAAATAATTAAAATAATCAGTATCGCTAGCAAATAAAGTCTATTCAAAACTTAAATTAGGTTCTATATAGTTTGCTTCTATTATGGTATTAGTTAAATATTTTTATATGCACTTAGATAATAATATATTCGATTGTTATGTCGATTTTTTTTATAAATATAAAAATATAAAGGATAAGTATTTAACATGGATAGATTATCATTTCCTAACCAACAATAAGTGAATAAATTACCAGCGTAGATTATTTTATTTCAATGTAATTTTCTTAAATGTTAATAATATTAAACCGTCAGCGAGGTATGAAATTAATATAGAAATGGTATAAACAATAAGGGGTATAAGTAAGGTTGGCAATGATTCGATCACAAATGTGCAATTAGCTCAGCGTAAATATTATTAGGATATTGTTCTAGACATTGTGGGTTCAAATCTTGGCGGTGATGCGATGCGTTTTTCAATGATTAATATTTAAGTATATTATAGTTAAGACAAGAATATAAGTATGCGAAACAGTAAATAATAAATTTAACTGGAAAAATAAAAGTAAATAATAATAAAAAATTACTTTTTTGTTAAAATATAATCTTTTTATTACACAAACAAATAGTTTTCATTTAAGAATATTTTTGGTTACGCATTGAAAATATATTTCTTTCATTTAAAAAAAATTGCAAAACTATATGAACTATTTTTTTTAAATTCTAATAGCAAGAAATAATCAAAAAACTTCTTCAAATCAAAGAAATCGAGTTAATGTTAATAAGTATTATAGTAAGTATCATAATGACAAATTTTGTATTGCATAAATGTTGCACATGCATTTTATCTCAATACATAATTTTTATGTATCAATCGTCGTTTCGTATATAAATCGTATCACTGTTATGTAACTACTATATTCTTTGTAAAGTCACGTAACTTTTGACATAACTATTACGAGTAAAAAATTCAAATTATGTTTGAGTTACGTGTTTTGAGATATATGCTATGTTTGCTGGGAAGCCTATATTTTACAATGCATACAAAATGCCATTCAGTCTTAAATTTAAAGTTGAGTCGGAGTTGACAAAATTCGTCAATGCAGGTATTTTATCCAAATCATAGTAAATGGACAAGCCTTATTATTGTAATTCTAAAAAAAAAATCAAGTGATATCTGTTAAAAAAAACATTAAATAAAGTTATTGAGAGTAATCATTATGTCTTACCATTACCAGATATTTTTGCATGTTAAGTAGCAGTAAATATTTTACGGTAATTGATTTACCAACAATTAGAAATGAGGGAATATTCTAAGGAACTTTTTACTATAAACACTCATATGAATCTTTTTCGTTATAATAAAGTAACTTACGGAGTTAGTTCAGCACCAGATATTTTCCAAACAATCATGGAAACTATCTTGATGGAGTTGCTTAACACAAAGTGCTATTTAGATGATTTATCCTGGTATACAGATCAATTTTAAAAGAATGTCATCAAAATATATAAAAAGTTGCTTCGTTTGAATGATTATAATATCAAAGTCAACATAAAGTAAATTTTACAATGAAAACGTAGAATTTTTAGGACACATTGTGGATAATGTTCACCCCACCAAAAATAAAATTGAATCAAAAAAATGTCTTCACCGCAATTAAAGTCATACGTAGGCTTAACTACTACGATAAATTTATACCAATGTTGTCATCTGTATTAAAACCATTATATGATTTATGTAAACTCGGTACAAAATTTCAATGGACGAAAGAACATGAAAAAATTTTTCAATTAAGTAAAAACGTACGTCGAATAATGTTTTAACACATTATGACCCTAAATTATCTATTTTTATATAATAACATGTAACTTGAGTGGCTATGGAGTGGGTGTAGTATTAAGCCATAAAATCAATGGAGGAGATAAACCTGTAATGTTTGCGTCTAGTACATCGTTTCTAGCCAAAAAAAATATTCAAAGAAAGAGAAACTTTAATTTTTAGAATTAGGAAATTCCATAAATTTATATTTAGTCGCAAGTTAGTAACGGATTACCAACCATTACAGTATATTTTTGATAAGAATAAAGCAATTACAGCTATCACAGCGGCACGAATTACGCGTTGGCCCTTAACCTTATCAGCATATGAATATGAAATTAAATATAAAAAAGTAAATTGGTAACAAATGCAAGACGGCCTTTTTCATCTATCAATGCAAAATGAAACAGGTATTACAAATTTTATCTATTCTTTTAACACAGTTAGAGGCATATCATTAGATAGATGATATCGCAAAAGAAACAAGACTTGTTATTGTTAAAGATTCTAGATTTTACAGTATCGGGATGGTTAAATTATATACAGGATGATAATATGAAACCGTATTTTCAAAAGAGACATTATATATCGATAGAATATAATTGTTTACTAATGGGACATAAAGTCATAATCCCAAACAGTTTAAGGAAAGAAATCTTAAATCTTTTTTCATGACAACAACATTTGTGAATCATATGTACAAAAATGTTGGTAAAATTCCTGTTTAGGGGAACCCTCTCCGATGACCTTGACCTTGACATATGTTATCAAGATCATGACCCTGAGTGACCTCCAACAGATTTTAGCCGTTGCTCGTCCTTCGTTAAAAAGTTATGAACAAAAAAAATTTGAAAAATAAGTTTCTTTTCTACTACATGAAACAAAAATTCTCTACTTTAAAATATATATTATAAATTTAAAATATATTAATTTAAAATATATATTATGATTTTCTACGAGAAGCGACTCTCACCCTACCTGTAAAGGGGCGCACGACTCTCACCTTCGACTCTCACCCTCTCTTCCCTTCTGCTTCAGGAGCGCACGACTTTCACTTTCGATTCTCCCTCCTCCCTTCCCCCCTGTTTTAAGGGCGCACGACTCTCACCTTCGACTCTCATCCCACCCTCGCCCCTTGTAAAGGAGCATGTCATACGTAGATTGAGACTGATTTTACATCGCTGATACTTAACATTTTGTTTAATTACACCTTTCTCGCACAAATAAGAAAATAACGTAATTATCAATCAAGTATAGAAATTAGTGAAGCCGCATGTTATTGTATTAGAAATCTATCAACTATTGAATACAAGGAATGTTCGAGAGCTTTAATAAGTCTATTATTGTTATAAATATACATAAGTGTGTATGTATACCCAATGTATGTGTTTATATGTATTCAAAGTACATAGATTTTACAATAGTAGGGGGGGGAAGGGATGGGAGTGAAAGTCGAAGGTAAGAGTGCGCCTCTGAAGCAGGAGGGAGGAATGAGAGTCGAAGATGAGAGTCGTGTGCCTGAGTGATTTTCTGAATGATTTCTTACAAAAATTAAATGGGGGATAGCATTGATTTAGGAGATATAGCAGAAATAAGAGGTTATTTTCGAAACTTTTTTTGTTTATAACTTTTTAACGAAGGATGAATGATAGCTAAAACCTGTTGGAGGTCACTCAGAGTCATGACTTTGATAACATATGTCAAGGTCATTGGAGAAGGTTCCCCTAAACAGGAGTTTTACCAAAATATTAATGAGAAATTATTGTTGGTGGCCCGGTATGTCAGAAGACATAGAAAATTTATTGGTTCATGCCAGTACACTCAAAATTTTTTAAATAATAATACCTTACTTGTATAGCCAAAACCACCAGTTAACTTTTTAGAGCACATATAGATTTTTTTCATAAATATTCTCAAATTTCGCATACATTCTTAATTTTAGTAGACTGTAAGTCAAGGTGTATATAAAACTAATGAGTAACGGTTATAGTGCAAAAGAAATAATATTAAAATTTAAAGAGATATTTTCGGTTATTGATTTAGTAGAATTAGTATCGGACAATGATCTGCCCTTTAATTTCACAGAGTTTAATAAATTTTGCATAGCTAATGATATTAAAGTTATTAAATCTCCTCTATATTCACTCACAAGCAAATGGAATTGCAGAAAGGGGAGTACAAACTGTCAAGAAAGGATTAGACAAAAGTTTATTTTTTGAGAGGAGTAAAGAAATAACAAAAGAGTTAATAGATAATCGGTTATCTATTTTCAGATTTTTTGTTTACATATAAAACTATTCCGTCAAGTGTAATTGATATCTCTCCAGTAGAGAATATTTTTAAAATTAGACCTAGATTAGACAAGATTTGATTTAATTAAATTATTAAATATAAGTAAAAATACGGAAATTGTTAATACAAAAAAAATTAAACTGTACTCTATGGAAGATCATGTGTATATTAAGAATTTTCAAACAAAATTGGGAGAAAAGTAGAATTGTTAAAATTTTTAATCCTGTAACGTATACAGGGTGAATTTCTAACCTGAGATGCAAAATATCTGGAAAAATAAGCATTGTACAAAAAAATATTCCCAATAAATCCTCAATATTTTTGAGCAATTCTTCCCTATAATATTTGAGCAATTCCCGCAAAAGTTAGCCATCTCTAGCCCTTGGGGGTACAGCTGGGGATAACTTTGAAATCTTAAATAGGAATCCCTACTTTTTATTACATATTCTTGTAGATCATCTTGAGCTTTCCAAAACATTATAATTAAGTACCTTTTCGTTAAGTACTTGTTAAGTTATAAGGCTTAAAAGTTACAGTACCGCCGGCGCATTAGCATTACGCAAGGTGCCTGACCGACGACTAAAACCTCTTGAATATTGTTCAAAATTATGTCTTGAATAACATTTGTCAAGATCAAGGTCATTGGAGATTACCTCTTATTTTCATTTTTGCATTAAAAATTCATTTTTACGTAAAAATAAAAATAAGACGAATGATCTCCAATGACCTTGATTTTGACAAAAATTCAGCACATGATTCTGAACATTCAAGAAGTTTTAGTCATCGATTAGGCACTTTGCGTAATGCTTTGCATCGGCGGTACTATAACTTTTAAGCCTTATACCTTAACAAGTATTTAACGAAAAGATACTTATAGTGTTAGTAATTATAGTGTTTGATATTTTGCAATCTTAGGTTAAAAAACTCACACACTGTATAGTACAAGTTGATGGTAATATATTAAGGCATGTGCATGCAAATGATATACGATCAGATTCTGCTTTAACTGAAAAAATGTGGAATTATAAAAAAAGTTTTAATACACACAGTATGTTGAAACACTAACCAACTTGTAACACTACTAATAATGATACTAGTAAGAATCTAATGATACTAGTAATCTTCTAAACGTTAGTAATAAAAAGAAAATCTTGTCGGATTCAGAGGAAGGATCTACAGAAGCAACAATCTTAATCGGCAACAATTTATCTAGTACACCTAATTGTATAGCGAATACTACTATCATAACTTGTCAAACTTCGCGTTATGGCAGGATTATAAAATTTCCTAGGAAATTAAATTTATAAAAAGAAAGAAATGACATATATTTAGGTAATCATAATGCAAACTAGCCTTAAGCATACTAAAGATGTAAAATGAACTTTAAGTATGAGAGCGAGCGAGCAAGCACGTGTGTTACATGATGTGCCTTGTGTGCCGTATTGTATAATAAACAGTCAACTGAATATATTCAAGTTATCTGAGTACTCACTTAACCACTTATTTTTTACGTAGGCTGCTGGAAAAGTTTCTGCAATCTAATACTTCCAGTAGCGCCAACGTTCTGCTATTATATCCATAAAATTAGACATTTTTAATCTATAATTCAGTTGACAGTTTGTACCTAAGTCAACTAGTTTTATTTGCATAGTATTTTAAAAAAAGTTATTTTGTGAGAAAATGGAAATTTCGCATGAAAATTTTCGGGCAATGATTTTTTACAAATGTAATCTAACTCCGAAACAATGCATCGATCGACTTCATTTGGCTTTTGGGAATGAAGTACCATCCAATAGGACTGTTTATAATTGGGTTGCCGAATTCCAGCGTGGATGTACCTTTCTTTGTGACGAATTCCGTGAAGGTCATCCATCCACGTCTGTTGTTGCCACTAATGTTGATGCTGTGCGTGAAATGATTGAGCGAAATCGGCATATGACATACCGCGAGATTCAGGCATCCTTAGGCATTGACATGAAAGCAATACATACGATTTTGCATGATCACTTGAGTACGGAAACTTTGCAGTCGTTGGATCTCACACAATTTGACCGAAGCTCAAAAACAGGCTTGTATTAAATGGAGCAAAGAAATGCTCAAAAAATTCAACCGAGGTCGATCAAATTTGGTCTACAACATCGTTACTGGGGACGAAACATGGATCTATTCGTATGAGCCCGAAAGTAAACAACAATCTACTGTTTGGGTATTTTAAAATCAATCGAAACCAACAAAAGTTGTTCGTTCACGCAGTGCTGCCAAGTAAATGATTGCTTGTTTCTTCAGTTATACCGGACATGTGGCAACCGAGGCTTTAGATCGAAGGACTGTACATACTGATTACAAATACTGATTGTATACAACAATTTGTTTGCCATAAATGAATTGCATAGAACAAACCGAAATCGTCGTATTATCCTTCATCACGACAACGCCAACTGTCACAGAGCACGTCAAACCGTTGATTTTTTACCCAGTAAAAATGTCGAATTGATGACTCATTGTCCGTATTCACTTGATTTGTCACCTAATGACTTTTTTGTTCCCAAATATTAAAAAGAAAATGCGTGATGAGCGATTTGAGTCGCCTGAAGCAGCTATTGAAACATTTCGTACACTAATTTCTGAGGTTACAACCTCAGAGTGGAAAAAATGCTTCGATAATTGGTTCGAGCGTATGCAAAAATGTATCGATCTTAAAGGCGAATATTTCGAAAAAATAATAAAGCCATTTACCGAATTTTACATGTTTTTTTTCATATTGTTTGCAGAAACTTTTCCAGCAGCCTACGTATATGAACACATCCGTTTGAAACTTTTTCAACCAAAGGTTAGTTTCCATACCTTTAAAAGATTGTTTCGAGACTTTTAATTCACTTTTTTCAAAATATTTTGAAAAATGAAACATTTCTACTGATTTACTTTTTAAATAAAAAATAATTGATGAATACTGAACTACAACATTATTCAAAAAATCATGAATACTATCTATAATATTGTACAATGCTTCGAGAAAGATTAGGATTGGAATAAAATTTGATTACAAATGAGAAAGCAATATCCTTTATATGTTCAAGAGTGTTCTCATATAATCTTTTCGTTGTTACTTATGCTTTCATTAATATCAAAATCGTAGCATAATTTTCATCATTTTTATTATTATCAGTACTTGGCACGTTTTTATTATTATTAGTATTTTATACACGTCGACGATAGTTTGATGTTACTTTACGAAATTTATGGAATGAGATTAAATGATGGTCATCCATTAAAATCTCTCAAACATTGATGTTCTGATTCAAACACGTAATTTTCCCTTTTAAATTTATGTTATGATGAAGTTGAGTATATATATATATATATATATCTTTTGTTAAACATGCAATGAACACAGAGACCACATCTTTTTAACGTTGAAAACCGTATCACTAAACGCTTTACCATTCGAGTGCGAAATACGTATATTACTCGAATTTCTCTGAGAGAATTACGAATTTAATTACGTTTTTCTCTCATTCGCGGAAATGCTTTGTCCGAGTTTTGCCTTTAATTTGTCGCTAAAATATAGATAAATCTAGTTCTACCTTTTCGTTAGAGAAAGAAGAATAATTAAATTTTATGCAGACTAAAGTAATTACATTTTTCAATATATGTATTTCTGGTTCTAGTTTTGCCCCTAAATTTCTTTTTATATTCATTTTATATTCGTTTTATATTGAATATAAGAGATTCAGGACTTTATCGAAAATGCCTTTTATCGAATGAAGAACCTCAATGTTATACGTTTCTACTATGTAACAAGGATTATTAATGATTCAAATATTTGTATGGCTTAAAAGAAGTTATTTTTCACAAAATGAAAGAATAGATATTATACATACAAGATATATCTTATTTTTAAATAAAAAATTTTTTCAGAAAAGTATAATTACTATTCTATTTTTTCTAAATTTTTGAGTTATTTACTAACTTGTAGTATAATTTTATTCCAAGGAGTTTTCAATTCATAAAGTCCTAAAGTTGAAGAAAAAATCAAATAGTTTCACTTTATAGTGGATAATGTGCATGAATTGCTTTAAAACAAACATCCATAGCAGTCATCAAAATGTCTTGCAATCATTAAAACAATAGTAGGTCTCATTAATCACAACATAAAAATCTTTTCATTCAACTAAAGTCAATCCAACAGCAATAACACAGGTCCACAAAAAAAAGTATTCTGTGCTGGGAGACTCAGTTATTCTTATATATTTTGAATCGCTAAATACGAATCAAAATAGGATCCAGGGTAAATTTTCAATCTAGAGCGAAAAAATAGATCAAAATAGGAAAAAATGGGTCATTTTTTCGCTCTAGATTGACAATTTACCTTAGATGGTTCTATTTTGACGTCAGATTCGTATTCAGCGACTCAAAATATACAAGACAATAACTGGGTCTCCACTCCACTCCACAGGATACTTTTTTTTGTGGATCTGTTATATATTGTTATAATTAATAGACATTAAATAATTGAACATTTTTCGTGCGCTGTGTTTTTAAAATAATTCATCAATCACTAAACATATATCAGTTCGAGAATAAGATTACAATGGATCAAATAAAATATATTGAGCAATGAAGAAATGACAACGAAAAATGGAAATTATATTCACCACATACTCGGAAGAATTTAATTTGTAATTTTCAAGCGTTTTAATATTTGACTTATTATATAAGATAGGAGTTATTTAGTATGTAAGGCAGCATTTATTTTTATGTATTAACATTAAAAAGGTCCTAATTTAAAGACAAATGTTAAAATTTGAAAGACAATAAATATTAACTATCAGAATTAGCGTTGGCTCTTAGCTCTTTTTACTTTTTACTTTTTATTATTTTATTCAATTGAACTTAATACAATAATTCAACTCTTTTAAAATAATTCTTTCCATAGATGGTGCTAAATTATTATTTACCTATAGAAAAAATGTATATCTCTTAAAGATTTTAAATATTTAAAAACAATAGATGTAATTATAGAAGAATCAAATATTCATTAATCAAGAGTAAATTAAAGGAAATAACAATTATAGTTTAGTAAAAGAAGATATTTACTTTTACATGAAGTATAAATTCATCATATATTAGGTATATAACTTTGCTTCCGCCGTTTTCCTATAGATGGCTTTAGTGGTAAATGGTGATCGAAATAAATAGATCATAGACGTCACACAATAAACTTGGGCATCTGTTAACATAACCTTATAGAAACATTAGTCGATTTGTGTCTGCATCATAAAGTTATTCTCGATTGATAATGTCAGTTTACGAGCCAAATTCTCGTCATTTGTGGGAGGTTTTAATTTTCTGCTTCAATATGAAGAAATCTGCGACTGAGGCTCATCGAATGCTCTCAAATACTTATGATGAGGCCACTATTAGTGATTTCACGCTTCAAGAACGGTGATTTTGACGTCGAAGACCGGCATAGCGGTGGAAGAGAGAAGGTTTTCAAAGATGCAGAATTGGAGACATTACTTGATCAAGACTTATGTCAAAATCAAGAAGAATTGACACGATCATTGGGAGTGATTCAACAAGCCATTTCAAAACGCCTCAAAGTCATGGGAATGATTCAGAAGCAAGGAAATTGGGTGCCGTACGAGTTGAAGCCGAGAGATGTTGAACGCCGTTTGTTTGCTTGTGAACAGCTGCTTGAAAGGTAAAGACGGAAGGGATTTCTGCATCGCATTGTGACTGGGGACGAAAAATGGGTTCATTACGATAATCCCAAGCGCAGAAAATCATGCGGAGTTCCCGGCCATGCTTCCACGTCGACGGCCAAACCGAATATTCACGGCTCCAAGGTCATGCTCTGTATTTGGTGGGATCAGCTCGGCGTAGTGTATTATGAGCTGTTAAAACCGACTGAAACAATCACAGGCGATCAATATCGAACGCAATTGATGCGTTTGAGCCGAGCATTGAAAGACAAACGGCTGCAATACAACGAGAGACACGATAAAGTGATTTTGCAGCATGACAATGCTCGACCCCATGTTGCGAAAGTGGTCAAAATATACTTGGAAACGTTGAAATGTGAAGTTCTACCCCACCCTCCGTATTCTCCAGATGTTGCTCCCTCTGACTATCATTTGTTTCGATCACACGGCCTGGCTGACCAGCACTTCCGGTCTTATGAAGAAGTAAAAAATTGGATCGATTAGGTGGAAAAGCCTCAAAAGATGACCAGTTTTTTCGACGCGGGATTCGTACGCTGCTCGAAAGATGGGAGAAAGTAGTGGCCAGATGGACAATACTTATATAATCAGTTTTTTTACAATAAAGCCTCGAATTTCGGAAAAAAAGGCGGAAGCAAAGTTGTACACCTAATATTTCTTGAGTTGGGCTTCCATGTTTTTCCATTTTCTAATTGTATTACAAGGGAGTAAAAAGCTTTCCCAAGCTAATAAAAATATTAATATCACTTTGATCTATAATAAAAATTTATTTATAATAATCTGTTTATGTCATTGATTTTTAAATTTGATGGTTTAAATATTAACAGTTATTTTGTAGATCTATTTTTTTCCTGTAATGATGAAAATGACGAATTCTGTTTTTTTCCTTAATGACAAAAACAAGAATATCACAAAGTATAATATCACAAAGTATAATATTTACATTACTCTAGATGAACGTAAAATAATATCATAAAATAAAGTTAATTTTTTACGATATTTTGTTATATCTAAATATACATGTTTATTGACAATGAGAACATATACCTTCTAAATTCATAAATATACATTTTTTGCGAGAAAGAAGGCCATTTATTTCACATGTACAAATAATCTGGATATAACTTTTTAAAATGTAACGACTGTAAATGCGAAATCAAAATCATATATTAAACTTGAAATCAACTTAGATATTTATTATAAATCATAATTATAATATTTTAAAACGCTTATTACCAGCATATAGCCAATACTCAGTTGAAGAATACTATTATAAATGAAATATTAAATTCATTTATATAATCATAAATTGATCATATCATATATAATAATCATATATAATATAAATAGTTTGTGTATTATCTTGTAACATTTGAATTCTAACATTATGGGTTCCATCTAACTTTTATATCTTCAAATGACTCCTTATGAATATGCAGTCATTCCAACTGGTCTAAAATATTTTCACTTATAATTGAAATAATTAAAAGTATGTGTTTATAAAAAGAAATATGATTTCCTTTATATTATAATGATACTCTGAGTATTGAAAAGTATTGGAAGTAAAAATGTATCTGGTATACTCTAAGTCTCTCAGTCGTAATCGTTATACAGAAGCCAACCCAAAGTTCTCAAATAATTTGTATATTTATCATATAATTTACCCTTAGTATAATATTTAATTGCATCTGAACACGAATGTGGCGTAGTAGGTAGCGCACGAGACTGCTATGCCAGAGATCCCGGGTTTGATCCCAGGCAGACTCAAGAATTTTCATGCGTTCTTAGCTCTTCTTCGGTGGTCCGACAGATTATCAAGAGTATCTATTACCAAGAGAACCTCTTAAAAATTGCCATTCAGAACCAGCGTTTAAAATTGTAAATCCCATATGTCTACAATATGTGTACAACCTGAGTGCGCACCATAGGTATACATACTAGAGGTTATCGGACAATGGCGAAAGATGTTATAAATGATGTTATAAATCGAAATATATATATATTTAATTGCATCTACTTCTTTGTTACCGACTTGAAGAATTTTCTGATTACGATGAACATATAAATTACTTAAAATAAACAATTATATTTAACAATATTTGAAAATACTTAATTTAATACTTATAAAATAAACAAAAGAATGCACATTATTCATTCTTACAAATAAATTAATTTCGTTATTTTAGCTTAATAAATTTTTTAAATGAATATACTTACTACTACTATAATGCATATATACTAATTAGTAAACAATATTATTATTAAGTATAGCTACAATAATACCATTAATATTAAAAGATCTATTAAACAACTCGACAAAATTTATTCTATTTTACTCTGTGTATTCTTTTGTTACATGTTTGCTGAATATACATATATTTATCACTTACATTTACTGATTGTTGCTGGTTAGCTAGTAATGTACATATAGAATTAAGCTGAACGGAATTTATTTAAATGATGTCTTGTTCTTTCTGTCTACTAGAAAAAGGAATATTTTCAATGTTATCACAAGCAGTGTTTAGAATATACTCGGAAGAATTAATTTCCTTAATGTTTGAAATAGGAATAGCAGCAATCGTATTTTCATCAAAGGATAGTATTTGTGGAACAAAAGTAACCTAAGGAAAATGTTAAACAAAAAAAATGATGAAAGAAATTATTTAATAATTATTATTCATAAAAAAGTAAAATATTAATATATATCGTTTCAATGCATAATGAACAATAAACAAACATTTAAAATAATCTGATTTCTAAATAAATAGACAAAGTATGCCTTCTAATTGGTTATAGCCAATCAACAGGTATGAAAAAATGACACACAAATGAAATAGTCCTCTTATTCTTGTTTATATTCGATATAGACTATAAGATAAAGAAACCGAAGACTTCTCTATCTTGCACACATTCGTATGGCAATAATGCACAAATGAAATGGCGGCCTAAATGATACAACATACGCATCATGCGTAAAATGAAATGCGTCCATTATCTATGTGCAAAGCAATATCGTTACAGAAATTCAAATTAACAATATTACTAATTTTCAAAAACTTCTATATTTCTCAAAATTCCATTGGTGAAGAAGAGAAGACGTTTTTTCGTTAGCCATGCTGTAGTTCCATAACGATTTACTTTTTCTTCGAATTTTTTACACAGTACGACGATTTATTGTTAGAAATATTCAATTGAACTTGTAATTTTGTTATTTCACAAGACTTCACTTCACAATACATGCTCGACGGTCAACTACGATCAGTCAGCGATACGCGATGTATGAAACAATGGCTGCGTTCAGCAGAACGTAACAGTTTTGCAACTGTTTTATGATTATTTGCTGAGATAGGATCATTTTTCTAGATCTAAAAATATAATCCAATCAGCACAAAGAAAACTTCCAACAGTTGTAAAATAAATGCTCTGCTGAACACAATCAATATACTATACGCTCGATTCACGCGACTTGCGCGAACTTGTACAATAATAAAACTGCTAGGGTGCGCTAACGTTAACCAGAATTCTGTAATGTTATGTATGTCTAATGAATATAACTAGAAGTTTTGTAGATCCAACTGAAAAAATATTAAACAAATCCTTATAGTAAAATCTATTAAACGGTCTAGTTATAAAATTTCTCGAGTCCTGTTATAATGATCAGAAATTCTACTAGATTTAGCCAAAATGCATTTAACTATATATACATATATATATATTGTATATATAATATTTCAAAATTAGGCATCTACTCTTTTTTAAAAATCACTAATCAAAAACTGACAACCAAGCCCCGGTCTCCTTAATTCTTTATTAAATTAATTTGTTCCAGATACGATTGCGCGCCGATTCTTTCGGATTTATAATAATCATTCTAAAACGTTAATAATCCATCTTAAATTAGATTAGAAAGAAAGAAAAAAGTAAGAAACTTATTGCGAAAAATATTATAATATCTCAGGATGCGAACCTGAGATCTCTCAACTTTCCGGGAAGAGTATCTTAGCCAATTCGACTACTGAGGCTTCGGAAATATTCTTCACAATAACTATGTTAGAGAGACCGCGTTACGCAGCCATGTATATATAAAGTTTTTAAGCACGATCATATGTGTGAATACATTAAATACGATAAAGAAAGCCATGATTGGTCAAAGTTAGAATATTTCGAATAATACATTATATATTCTTTATTAAATCAATTTTGTCCAGATTACGCCAATAACATTCAACACAATTATTCTAAAATGCTAATAATCCTCTCTTAAGGGGATCTTAAACTGAAGGCTGAACTTGATTAAGGTCGATAGTGCAGACTTTTTAAATTCCAAATTCGATTATAGTGACATCTTTGATTCAAATAATTGAATACCAATATTCAAAATTAATTGAATTAAAGACTTCTTATGTTAAATACAAATTATTAATCAATAATTAATCAAGTACAATTATTAATGGTTATATAGAGTCAAACGCTGTTTTCGCTGTTTCGCGGCTCTTCGATTATACTCCGCATTTGGTTTCAACATCACGGCCATTTTGAGAATATAATTGTTTATTAGAAGCTTATCAGTCTTTTTCGGATGCCAACAACTTTTCTGGCAGAGGCACAATATAGCGGAAAATTTAAATTGAAATTTGTCCGGATTTTGGTGACACATCCTGTATATAAAATAAACTTAGGTCAAATTATTGTTTATCAGTTTGTCTAAAATATCCGCGTATGATTGATCAAGATCTTTGATATCTGTTTGTAAATTGAGTTTGTTCGTTCCTTTGTGTTTTAATATAAAACATTTCTGAGATTAAGCGCTTATGATAAAAATTCTCACAATCTAGAATATCCACATCGAAATCATGACCGTGATTCAATCTATGGTCAGTAATAACAGATCTGGAGGAAATATTCCAACATATGTGACTTTAGTGTTCGTTTATTTTAGATTTTAATTTTCTCGTATCTGACCAACATAAATGCATCACAATCACTGCATTTTATTCTATAAACAATGTTCTTTTTTGTTTCATGGAAGAGGATCTTTATGTATCTTGATGAATTTATTCAATTTATTGATACTAAAAAATGATAGTCTGTAATTTATTCCATTCACGATACTCTTAAATCTATCCAGAAGATAAGGAATTTATATAAGGAATTATAAATCATTTAATATTGTTTCTTGAAATATTATTAACATTGCTGTTCTGTTGGTTTATTCATTATAAAGTTAATCTTTTTCTAATATTTTCAAAAATAAAGTCTAATGGAAAGTCATTAAATAATAAAGTATCAATAATAAATTTTAAATTATTCATATGGAAATCTGGATGTAAAAGTAAAAACGCTTTATCTATTAAACTATAGATTACTATTTTCTGTGAAATGGGGTGTTGAGACCAAAAATTCAAAATTCGACTAAAATATGTAAGTTTCTCAAATTAATCAAATTGTAAAAAGTTATCTTTAATCCTTACAGTGATGTCCAAGAAATTGAATTGCTATCACCACCTATTTCAAGAATGAATTGAAACCTGGAATGAAAATTATTAAAATTGTGTAAAACTTTGTCAATCTGTTCCCTGGGAACCGCCATGATAATATCGATATATCTGTAATAAAATGGAAAGTAAAAGGAATTCAATACCTTACTTTTAAGATCCTGCATAACCAAATCAGCCAAAATTGGAGACAGAAGAGAATCTATGGAAGTACCATAACTTTGTTTATAAACCTGATTGTCAAAAGTGAAATAAGTCAATTCCAAAATCATTTTAAGTTTCTATAAATTCAGATTCTATAAACAGTTTCTATAAATTCAGATTTAGATATTTGATTCAAATAATCTTGGTATAGGCTCCAACGAATAAATCCAAGAATAAATGTAAGTCAGCCAATGCGAGCTAACACACATTTGGCGTGTGTGAAATTGTATACATTATTTTTGAGAAAAATTGACAAATATTTTAACCTTTTCGATTGGGTCTTCCTCAATGTAAAAATAAAATTGATGACATATAAATTTAATATTATTGTTAATATATATTCATAAAATGATAATAATGCTGTCTGTCGTATCTAGCAAAATACTCAAATCTAATATTTCAGATGATTTGTAATTTATTATAATAAGTCAAATAAGTCATTAAAACATAACAAATCAAATCAATTGAAAAAAATTACATATAATAATTAACGATGATATGTGAGCACATAAGACATGTTAGCACAAAGACGTTCAGAGAGTATGTGAGTCAAAATCAAACATCTTTGATTCATTTCTTACATTATATTATATATCGTTCTGTCTCACTCAAAGGCATACATTTGTCCTTATGTAACATATTCCAGCACTATCTATCGCAAGACGCAATTATTGCTATACGGAATTTCAACTCTGTTGACATTTCTAGTCTTCACAAAACATCCGTATTTTTGATCATTCGGTGAAATACTTTTCTTCTAAATTTTTAATCTTAGTTCTACATATTCGGTATCGTTCATTTCAGTAATGTAACCTCAGCTGCATGTTTATTTTTAAATTATGGACTATAAAACTCTTATATTAAGCAAATATAATATATTTGAGGTGACATAGTTGTACGAGAAAAGTAAATGAATTTTTCAACTCTTTTTCGATTTTTTTCATGAAATTCGGTGCAACTGAGATCCTGTTTGTGCGTATTTTAATTCTGTAATAACAATTTTGTAATCCATTCGAAGATTTTTCACCGAATGGAAATGATGGTAAAGTAGGACGATTTTAGCATCTCCTTAATTCTTACTTTCTTTCTTTCTTTTTACTCTAATTTAGAGGAAATTATTAGGGTCTCAGAATGATTGTGTGGAAAGTCCAAAAGTTTCAGCGCGCATTATCTGGAATAAATTGATTTAAAGAATATATAATGTATTATTCGAAACATAATTTTAACCGATCATGACTTTCTTTATCGTATTTAATGTATTCACACATACTGTGCGAGAGCGCACCGCGCGGACAGATTCGAGTGAGAAAAGGTCGTGCTTAAAAATCTTATAATGTTTGTACACACGCGGCAATATAACGCGTTCTCTCTATATACCAGTTATTGCGAAGATAATTTCCTCAGCCTCAGTGGTTGAGTTGGTTAAGACACTCTGCCCGAAAAGTTCAGAGGTTTCAGGTTCGAATTCTGGTTGAAGTAATATTTTTTGCAATAAATTTCTTTCTTTCATTCTTTCTAATTTAGGAAAGATTATTAGCGTTTCAGAATGATTGAAAGTTTGAAAGTTATTGGCACGTAATCATATCTGGAATATATTGATTTAATAAAGAATATATAATGTATTATTCAAAACATCTAGTTTTGATCATGGCTTTCTTTATCGTATTCACACATACGGTTGTGCTTAAAAACTTTTAAATATAAAAGAATTAGTAATATTGGTTGAACGTAGCTCACAATAAATACAAATAAGCTATATAATGTCTAATATTTTATTTGTATCCATTGCAGTTTTATATTTAATATTCATTTATAATTTTTTTATTTTTTTCAATATTCGATATCTTTCTCTAATTCTTAATTTTTTTCATTATGTGCGGGGCCAAATAATGTACCATTGAAATATGCAATATATACATATCGGAGTCCCAACATTCGCGGTTTAAAATATAATATAATAGTAAGGAAGGTATAAAAAAATTAAGTAAAACATTTATTTATAAATTTTTATTTTAAACAATAGTTTTTGAGATATAAGGGTTTAAATATGACTGTCCCTACAATACGAAATATTGCAGCAATATTGCAATATTTTAATATTGTTTAATATAATTTTTTTATTTTTTCAATATTCAATATCTTTCTCTAATTCTTAATTTTTTTCATTATGCGCGGGGCCAAATAATATACCATTGAAATATACAATATATACATATCGGAGTCCCAACATTCGCGGTTTAAAATATAATATAATAGTAAGGAAGGTATAAAAAAATTAAGTAAAACATTATTTATAAATTTTTGCATTATTGCAATATTTTAATATTGTTTAATTTTACAAAAATTGCAGTAATATTACTGTAATGTTGAAATTTGAATATTTTATTAGATATATTGCAACAATATAGTAAACTAGAGCAAGAATTGTAACTTTAATATCTTGTAGAAAGTATTACAATTTATTGTTGCAATTCAGTAGATTATATTTAGAGAAATATTGCATACATGTTGCTGTATATGTACTATGCAATATTTCAATAATTATTTCACTTTTATTAATTGTTAACATATTATTATTTAGCATTATATTCCAAAAGACATAAAGTTATGATAAAAAAAATATTCGGGAGCATAGGAAGCACATCCAAGAAAGATTGAAAATCTCCACGAGATTGCCTTGTTTGGCGTACTCCTTATAGAATTCCTGGACGTTTTCTCTTTACGAAAAGAGTTCTCTCTCGTAGCCAGTATTGCAAAATTCGTGGGATAAATCCTATTTACGCATGCGAACGCTACGTCATAGATCATGTAATTGATTTCGGCACATCCGTATTTAAATTCAATATAGGGCGTTCTTTGGATGCATTTTTTATATCTTTAATCAATATTAATATTAATGCTGTAGAAAATATTGATATATTACATAGAATCTATTGATATATTACATTTATTAAACACATATTAATTGCGTTTGGGCATACGTTATTAGCACTACTTGTGTCTTTCTATTTTTATCATTCATTAAATGTAAAACAAAAGTGGAATGACATAAATAGCGCTAATAGCATCTCTTCAAATTCTATATATTGGCTACATAAAAGTTTATTAATTTTATACCATTTGGAATAAATAAATTTATTAATACTTTGCAAAAAAGTTTATAAGAAATTAATTAAGTATAAAGATTATACGTTTTGCGAATTTTCTTTGTATCTAGATCCATTCTTGAAATGCCAACGTTTCGTGAACCTTGCAATCCACTTCATCAGGGCGATGAGCAGCCTGATACTGAGCTGTTTTTCCGGGTCATTCCTTTTACATTACGCTACCTAATGGAGTGGGAGGGGGGGGGGGAGAAGAGAATTGTAGATGGGAGGGGGGAAATGGAGGAAATTGGTCTTTAATAATCAGAATGGTCTTCCATATTTTATTTATGTTGTAACCATTATTTTTATTTAGATTGTTAGAGTGTTTTTGTATCTCTATGGCTTCTCTATACTTTCTTGGAAAGTATGATATAATATTGACTATTGTGGTCGTTTTATCAAACTGTATTTGATGTCCTGTTTTGATGTGTTCTGATAATGCCAACTGCGTGGCGTGTTTTAGCCTGACATCACGTTGATGTTCTTTTATTGGTAAGTTGACTATTCTTCTGATTTCTCCAATGTATACTTGCCCGTAGGAACAAGGTATTTTGTATACTCCTGCGGAGCTGAGTGGAAGTCTTTGATCTTTAGGATCTCTTAAGATTTGTTTTATCTCTTTGAGTGGTTTGAAGATAGTTCGGATACTGTGTTTGTTTAATATCCTGTCAATCCGATCCGTTGTTCCTTTGACATATGAGAGAATGGATAGGATCCTATCATCTGGTTATGTGTCAGAGACCGTTATTTTGTTTGTATGTTTTATTGATTATTTTGGTTATGTCTTTTGTCGTATCCGTTTTTCTGTAAGGCTAGTTTTAGGTGGTTAAGTTTTCATCTGTAGATGTACTTTGTCAGAGATGATGAAAGTTCTATGTATAGAAGTGAGTTGATTGCTGATGACAAAGTCTAACTAATTCTCTTTACTTTTTGTGCTGGGTGATGGTGTGACTCGGCATGTAGGTATCTATGTGTGTTGGTTTTCTATACACTTGATGGCCTAAGGTACCGTCAGCTTTCTTAGAGACAAGAACATCTAAAAAAGGGAGTTTTCCGTTTTCCTCTATGTCTATAGTGGAAGGGATATTTGGATGTTGATTGTTGAGGAAAATAAAGAATTTACGAAATTCGGCTCTGCTGTGTTTCTATATCACGAATGTGGACGCTTATATGTGCGCTTACATAATGGAATCAAACTTCTGATTTTCTGGGTATTTTTCTGAAGACTTCTTTCTCAAAATGCTCCATGAAGATGTTGGCGATTACAGGAGAAATAGGAGAGCCCATCGCCGCTCCTGAAGTTTGTTCATAAAATTGATTGTTATAGGAGAAGTAAGTGGCAACTCAGAATCAGGCTGCTCGTCGCCCTGATGATGTGGGCTGCAAGGTTCACGAAACATTGGCATTTTAAGAATGGATCTGGACACGGAGAAAACTCGTGAAACGCATAATCTTTATATAGAAAGCACCCGTGGAAGCCTCAAGAATATTAATTACAAATATGTGTAATTATACTTAAAATATATTTATGTATATTCTTTTTTTCTTATACACATGTAGGGATGTGCAAAAATTATCGATATTTAGAAAATATCGAGGTTTACTCATCATTTTTTTGATGTTTTCATTGATGTCGCAAGCTGAGATATTTCGATGTTTCATCGATATTTTGTGTTCGATGGCTGTGTTGAGTTTGTTCCAAAGGAGGGTACTTTTCGATGGTTTCCCGATCAAAAAAGTTCTCTTACTTCACATAAAGTCATCGTCTATTCGAGCCCTAACGCTTACAGCTTATGATAGATACGCTTGAAGTAGAGGAACCGATATCGAGGTGATGAACGATATAATGAGAAATATCTAATTACCGTTTTGTGGTGCAATATTACTCGCATTTGATCCAATTTGGAATTAATTTCTAAATCATTGAGGCATAACTGATAGTGATTTCATACGAATAAGGATTTTATTCATTTTATTTCAATGTACTAATTTTTCCTTAAGCCTGGCGTTATTATAATGATTATTTTCGGTTTCTGCGAAGAAAAATACATAAGAAAACATACAAATAAGACTATCTTCGAGTGGTCGGGAAACCCTCGAAAATTTGTACTCTACTGCCAGAAACGCCAGACGACTAGAAAGTTATAATAATATATTATATATTTTAGATTTAGACACTATTAAAGTGTTAAAAATATAACCGTTATAGACTTTAATATTCTTACTTATTATATATTCACGTTACGGTCTGAATAAATCATTTATTATAATTGTTTATAAATACACTGCCTGAAAAATGCGTTATTGTTCCTATATATATCGATTATTGCGAAGAATATTACAAAAGCTTTGATAGTCTAAAGACTTAGGACATTTGTACGGAATACAAGAAATCTAGATTTGACTTCCGGCTGAGGTAATATTTTTCGCAATCAATTTATTTACAATTTTTTAGCACATTAACATCTTTCTATTGGAACAGTGCAAAAGTTCGTACCCGATTTATTATTGAAAGTTCAGACAACTGCAATTTTGTTAAAAATAAACAAAATTTAAATTTAAGAAAAGAGTTTTTAAAGCTTGAAATCTTTACTTTCAAATGGTTACTATATTTTTTGAGTTTATGTAAGTTTTGTAATTTTTACATATAGAAAACTGAAAAAAATGAAAAATTTTCTTTTCACTTTATAGGTCTGCAGAATGCCCAAAAAAAGTTCGAGAAAATTTTCAACTTTCTATCATAGAAGCTTGAAGCTTTCCTTACAAAATCATTTTTTTAAAAATGTTGTTACGATTTTTGGTTACTAAGTTGTTGCAAATTAAATAAAATGAATATTTTGACTTTGATTGCTCATAACTCTATCAAAACTATTACAATTTAAAAAAATAGATTCTTAAATTCTCTTATCAGATAGAGTAAGATTTAGATTTTATTTTATTTTTAACAAAAATAGTAACTGCTTGAAGTTTGAATAATAAATCAAGCACGAACTTTTTGAATTGATCCAATAATATGATATCGGATTGAACATTAATATCATTAAAATTTGCTTGTCAATTTAATTTAATTTGTGATATTATTACAGTAGTTTAATTACGTTTATAAGTTCCCGAAAACCAATTCGGCGCGCAGTTCAAATGACTACAAATATGATATATATGCAGATATATATATGATACATATATTATATACGATTATTTAAAACATTAAGGGGGAAAACCACAGTAAAAGTTTGAAAAAATCGAAAAAATTTTTTTTCGCTTATAAGATGCTTTAGGGTCTTAAGAATAACATACCAAAAGATGGAGTGCCGTAAAAATTTCGGAATACCCAAATTTTCCATTCTGCGGCAACGCCTCTCAGGTATGCTCCGAGCGCCTTTT
>NW_011626482.1:361946-395044 GCF_000204515.1 Acromyrmex echinatior
TCGGACAAGTGCGGCACAGCCGCCATTTTGTATCAAAAATGTATGAAAATATTCTTATTTGTACTTTATTTATAATATTATAATGCTTATTTTACAAATTTTTGATTGATCATTTCATTGAGCCAAAAAAAATTCCCGAAAATATACTTACTTTTTCGTGCTCTACTGTGGTTTCCCCCCTTAATTAAAGATCCAGTTTCGACCGTTATAGAATTTAATATTTTTATTTATTGTGTATTCACATTACGGTGGAATCTTAATAAATTATTTATTATTTATAATAATTAAAAATATAACATTATTAAATATTTTTAATACTAATTCTTATTACTTCTAATCTCAAATTACACAATTTAATAATAAATATATTTTATAATCAATTAGCTTTACCCTATAAGCGCAAAATATTCCTATATCATATAAATATTATTAAAAATATACAGCCAATATTTCTCTATCATCGATAGCATGTTTCGAGGTTAAGTCTTATTATTTCTTATTTCAAATTACATGATTTAACAATAAATATATTTTATAGTCAATTAGTTTTACCTCATAAGCGCAAAATATTCCTATATTATACAAATTAATTATTGTCAAAAAATTAAAATATTATAATATTTTGAAAATATTATATAATATTTTTAATATTATGCTTTTTATAGAATAGTTACATAAATTACATTATAAATTAAAGCTTTATTGCAAAGAAAGAAAAAGAAACATCGATGTTATACAGCCGATATTTCTCTATCATCGATGCATGTTTCGAAGTTAACTTCGATGTCAAATATTGAAGTCATTCTTTTCGATGCACATCCCTATCCACAAGATTGATTCATTTTTGTCCACATTGATTGTATAAAATCTCTGATGCATTACCATTATATTCTATATTTTTATAAGAGGAGCGTAATGATAACCATAGTAACAGTAAAATATATACACCACTGATGGCGGCTCACGTTGCGCTAGCGCGCATGTGTGAATTTATCCCGAATCTTGCAACACTCGTAGCCCATACATATTTACTAAATTGTAATATTGCAACATGTTGCAATATTTTTTACAAAATTAATATTATAATATTTTGCAATATTGTTGCAATATTTCCAATAAAATATATTATAATTTCAATATTGCTACAATTTTTGTCGTATTGAAATATTTTTGCAATATTTCGTACTGAAGGAGTAAGTACGCGAATTTGTCAGGAGAGGAATACCCTACTCGTAAGAAGAAAACTTCCAATAGTACTTTAAGAAGAAAGAGTTAGCGTGTCTCCCAGAAATTTTCAATTTTTTTTAGATGTGCTTTCTAGAACTTTGATTTTTTTTATCGTGATTTTATCATACATAATTTAGAATGTATAATGCTGAGCAATAAGATTTCAGTAATTAATAAAACCATGTGAATTATATGTCATATGATTTTATTAATATATCATAATGTTGCAATATTGCAAAAATATTGCAGAAATATTCCTGCAATGAATTTTTTGCGGACATTTATTATTGTAGCAATATTTATGCAATATTATTGGTATATTACTATGTAATATTATTGTAATATTACTACAGTATATAGAAATACTATCGCAATATTGCAAAATATTACTATAATATGTAGAAATATTGTCTAATATGACAATAATATTACAAAAATATTGCAGAAATATTTCAGCGATTAATTTATCGCGGACATTTAATATTGCAGCGATATTCATATTACTGACATATTATCATGCAATATTACTGCAAATTTGTAATATTACTGCAAGATTATTACAAAATTACATTTTGGTGGATAGAGGATGGATAGAGTCTAAAACGGAATTAATATAATGACAAGAAGAGTTTTTACACAAGTAAGTACTAATAAAATAGACTTAAACTGATAAAAAAGTCACACTGTACATTTCAATACAAACGTTTATCGTATGTATATATATTTAAATATACATATGGATTTAACATGTATGTTTCTTTATAACACAAGAAATGAAAAATATTTTTTACCATATTTCAATTATAACAAATTTTAATAATATGAATAACGTTGTAACAAACATCAAAATTACAGCAATAATGTAAAATAAAACATTCTATAGAATTTGCTGGTTATTCTTTAGGAGGTTCTTGTGCTATTTTCTAATCAATAGACAGCTTAAATACTTAAAATATGTAAGAATCGATTAAAACAGTACTATAGAGACATTATCAGCTACATTATGTTATATATAATTACATTAACTAATTTGTTAATATAATTACATATAATTATTAATTTTACATGTTATTAAATATTTTAAATTAAAAAATATAAGTTGTAAGACGTTTATTTAATAATAAATTTGGTTTAATAATGATTGATTCATTACGTTTGAAATTATATAGGTATCTTTAAGTTATTGTTATGTTACGTTTTTTTCTTTCACAGTGCACACGGCAAAATATGTAAATAATGAAAACGTTGTAACATCTTAAATATGAAAGACATAAATTTAAAAGCTATTAGTAAGTTTAAAATGAATTTTTCTGTAGGTATTACGTAATTATACACATATGCGTCGTTTACTTGACAAGTATTTTTGCTACTTTTTATCGAAAAAAGGATATTAATTTTTGTTTAATTATGCGCTTAATTTAAAAGAAACATTATCAGAATAAAAACTTAAGTTTACTTTGTCATTATAACGTTTTTGAAATTTCTATTTCATATACAATGTCTCAAATTAAGAAAAAAATATTTATAATATAAAGTTTTGCGTATGCATAATGTAAAATTCCATTCATTTAGAACTAGATATCTTCCAAACGGTACGGTAAAAATCAATGAAATGTTTTCTAGATATTATTAGTATAATTAATCTTTGTATTATATATACACATTACATTACGGACTTGTTTTATATTTCATCAAATGTGAGAACCTCCTTAAAAAATATATAAGTTCTGATTGGCATTATTAAAAATACATATAGCCAAGAGTCTCGAACAGCATCGATTTTATTTCAAAGCAAATACTAAATTGTACTATATCTTATACATGTACACATAGATACTGAATAAGTTTGTCGCTTGTATTGCACGTTAACTAAAATGTGATCGCGAAAGTCTTTAGCATTTCTTTTTTTTCTTTCTCTTTTCTTATCTGTGCATAAAGATATTTACAAAGAAAAGAAAAATTACTGCCAAAATGTTATCAGTATTTAATTCATATTGTCGGTTGTCAGTGCCAAAGTAGTAAGTACTGATCGACGATTTGGATTCACCCCCAAATTTTCCCAATTTATCCAGGATAAGCGTGCCGTCAGATCTGCAATAATAGGTGTAATATTTAATGTCTTAAAAAGTTGTAATATTATTATATATATTTTACACAACTTAAATGATATTCATACGATTAATTTTATAATATAAATATGTAGTTTTTTCTAGGGATGCACCAGATATCCGAACAGTCTGGTATTTGGTATTACTTTCTTACTATCTGACCGAAAACCGTCGGATGTCATTAATATTCGAGAATATATCCAGTTGAAATTTTATATCATTAAATTGTTGATTTTTTATTATATAAATGTTCTATAAATATATAAGTGCATAATGCTATAATATTTTATATATTGCTGCAAAATTACAATTTCTTTTTCTACAGTTATCATCTTTATTGATAATCATCTCGGATAATAACATTAAAATTGTAATTATTATCATTTTCCCTTACAGTCTCTTTTCTTTTTTGATCAGTTTTTTTTTAGACATTGTCCTGGAATCCGGTCGGATATCCGGAAAATATTGGATGCCCGACTTAAAGAATTACCTTCCCAGATATTCGAATGGATATCCGATGTTACATTCTTTTCGGATATCCACGGATAATTTTATGATCTGATGCATTCCTAATTTGTTCTAAATTAAATATTTGAGAGAGCTGTGTATTGTCAATCTGTATAATTTGGATAAAATTAAAACGTTTATATCTTAATGAAATAGTATGGAACATATGACAGTTAAGAGATTCATCTTCATCGAACGAAATGATAAAATTGATCGCGTTCAGCAGATTCAACTGTTGCGGACCGTGAGCGCTCGCTGCTACTGGTGTATTCTTTCAGATCATCTAATATGAACAACAAGCGCTTATGGATCTGCTCCGTAATAGTTAATGGCGCGATCCCATGGTGCAGAATTTGGAACAATGCTCGTCCAATCGCAAGCGTTCCGTCAATTGTACTCCGCCAATATGTATTTTCTTATGTCCCATGGAACTAGTGAAAGCGTAATTGGCGTGTGTCCAATCACAAGAGATCTTATCCTTTCTGTTGTATCTATGGGAACAGTTATATTATTGGCTTGCATAGATTATATTTCTGCGTTTTTCTGCACTATGGGACATAAAGAAACGAACTCATGCGGACCGAAATCACACATGCGTGTATATACGAGTATATATTCAAAATTCAAGAAATCCAATCCAAAACTCTACAAATCTTATTCGGTTGAAAATAACTTATTCGATTAACAATATTTTAAATAAAACAATTGTTAATATTTAAAAGAATATAGATTTAAAACTTGTCTTATATTATTTGCAGATTATTAAATTCATTAAAACAGTATTTGTGTATTTAAAAAAAGGAGCTGCACCGCAAGATTGCAAAGCTATAATATGTATTATATAAACTTGCTGAAAGAAATAAAAATAAAAAATGAAAATATTGGGTGCAACCCGTATTTAGTGATGAAAAGAGATTACAACAAGGAGCGAGTGACAATCTTATAAAAGAAGTGCTGATCGAAGATAGAGAAAAATATGTGGATTATTTTAGAATGTCACTTCAATTATTTGAAGTTTTTTGCTAAACATTCGACATTTTGTCTTCTTCGCACAAAATCTTACAATTTCGGCAATTCCGTACATCGTGTGCTCATAAAATAAAAACTTGCGGATAAAATCCGCGGAACGAACATAAAACAAGTCTAACCAATCACGAGCATTCCGCCAATTCTACATTGCACATACGTTCCGCCATGGGATCGCGCCATGTATCTGCTGAACGACCATAATTTTTATTTTTCGAGGAATTTATATGCAAGTTTATGCATGTAAATATCTTTCCAGAATGCCCGTTGACCTATTACTTTTTTGTGATCATTAAAATCATAATTTTTTTAAATGATTATAATCTCGTTTTTGAGAAAAGTCTATGGTGAGATTTGTGTACTAATCAAAGATGCGTCTGCGAGCTTTATCCGTCACTAACAATAAGTTATATGTGAAAAGTACATTTTCAACACTTTTTTCTCTCTTATTTCATTATTAACCTACCGTAAAATTTTGCACATGTCAATTTCGATACTTCAACTTTATTATATTGAGAGTATAAATTAGTTCGGTCCGTTTTCCAAAAGATGGCTCTGGCTGTTGTGAATGGTTTATAGTGACAGCTGATTTTGGTTTTCAGAGAGTTTTTAGACATCTGCTAATAATATTCAGTTTATATCGCTTTGAGTTTCATACAAAAACCTTGATTTTTACTGTGTTTGAAATGTCGAATTTTGTGTTAACCAAAGCATTTGCGGGAGATTCTAATTTTCTGCTTTAATTAGAAGAAAAGTGCAGCTGAAGCTCATCGAATGCTTATCGAAGTTCATGGTGACACTGCTCCAACTGATAAATCATGTAGGGGATCATGTGATTTCGATGTTTCAAGGATGGAGATTTCAGCATTGAAGACAAGCCTCGCTCTGGACAGCCAAAAAAATATCTAAGACAAAGAATTAGAGGTATTACTCGAAGAAGATCAGAGTCAAACGCAAGAGGAGCTTGCAGAATCATTGGGAGTAACTCAACAAGCCGTTTCTGCACGATTGAGAGCCATGGGAATAATTCAAAAACAAGGAAATTGGGTGCCTTATGAACTGAAACCGAGAGACGTTGAAAGGCGATTTTTCACTTGCAAACAGTTGATTCAAAGACAACAAAGAAAAGGTTTTTTACATCGGACTGGAGATGAGAAGTGGATATTTTACGACAACCCTAAGAAGAAAAAATACTACGCTAAGCTCAGTCAATCGTTGCCATCGACCTCAACATCAACACCAAAGCCGAACATTGATGATTCGAAGATCATGCTTTGTATCTGGTGAGATCAAAAGGGTGTTGTCTATGAGCTGCTGAAACCTGGCGATTCCAGCGGTATTGGCTACAATTGATTCGTTTGAGCCGTGCATTGCGAGAAAAACGGCCGGAATACGAGCAAAGACATGATAAAGTTATTTTTCTTCATGACAACGCTCGGCCTCATGTCGCAAAAGTCGTAAAAAAATATTTGGAAACGCTCAAATGGGATGTTTTACCGCACCCGCCGTATTTTCTCCGGACATTGCTCCTTCTGATTACTGGTTGTTCCGAAGGATGCAGCACGATTTGGAAAGTCCGGTTCACTTCTTTCGCAGAAATCGAAAATTGGCTCCAAAATTGGATCGCCTCCAAAGACGAGTCATTTTTTCGAGATGGAATTCGAAAATTGCCTGAGAGATGGGAAAACGTAGTAGCCAGCGATGGACAATACTTTAATTAAGCTGTTCATTCATTTTGTTTTGAAATAAATGCATTTTTGAATACAAAAAAACGGTCCAAACTAATTTGTACTCCAATAAAAAAAAAAGACATTTCTATGGTAGCTCGATTTATTAAAGAATAAAAAATCTCATAGGATCGTACATGTAAAAACACAACTAATAAAAAATAAATGCCTTTAAGAGTCTAATTAGATCTTAAGTACTTGTATAATTCTGTGATTTTATATATTATGTATAATATATAAATTTATATATTACGTATATGGTCCTTTCAACTGCGCACTGAAATGATTTTTCGTTCTTGAAACTTTAAGATCAAAAAATCATTTCAGCGCGCAATTTAAAGAACTACATACTCTCGGTATATAAATTCATACAGAGTTATACAAGCATTTAAGACCTAGCTGGACTCTTACAGGCATTTATTTCCTATTGGTTAAAAAAAATATAATGTTATCATCTTCAAAGTATCTTCTTTTGGACCTTGAATATTATATATTTAATTTCTATAAGGTAAAAAATATTCTGCAGAGAACAGTATTTCTCTTGTTGAGAATTTAATATTAAATTAAAGTCATTCAAGTTTAATTATTTGTAATAATAAAGGAAAATTACCAATAATATATAAGTCTTCCAAAAGATATTACTTTATTGCTCGTGAACTATTGTATTTTATTTTTCGGACACTATTGTAAATTACTAATAAAATATAATCTGGTCAACAAAGTAAAATTGTAATTAATATATTTGTGGTTTATTTCTACAATACAAAATCAGCTAAAAACAAAATTAAAAGACACAAAAATAAAATTTTTATGGTTTTCTTTTACAAATTGCATAGTTTAAATAATTTAAGTGGCTATATACTTAAATAGTTTAAATGACTATATATTTTTTATAATATTATATCGTTGTAGATGTTTGTAGTTTTATAAATCAGTCTTATTAATATTTCTTTCTTTTTTATTTCCTTCATGATGGTTTTAAATATAAAATCGAGGTGCATCGTAAATTTGTCTATAAAATATAAGATAACATAATATTCATAGTGTTGTGTTCCTATCGGATCTAAAGGCAACTTTATATTTATGGGAAAACTAAGAAAAAAATTATCGCGTTACACGTTTACGTCTTGCATGAAGTATGTATACAAATAAACAAAAAAACATCTTATACCGAAACGAAAAGATTTTAGAAAATGTTATTTACATTCATATATAGGTATTTTATATTGATAATTTCTGTAAAAAAAGAATATGAATATGTGGCATTATTGTTTATTGTGTCAATTTTGAGGACAAATTTGTTAAAACACTCACTTTTATCTTACAAAAAAGTTAATTGCAAAATTGTAAACAATAAAAATTGTTATGTTATTGCTGAAGATACTTGCTAGTTTGTATTCTAAAATTTTATTTTTAGCTTTTGTTTAAGAAATACTATCTAAAAATGAAGTGGTATGTCGATATCAGCGACCTTTCTCTACTACTAATTTAATATTTATAATGCGAACAAAGACAGAATCGAGAGTATATATTTTTAAAATTAGAAGAAAATATTTAAGAAAATTTTTGACGCAATTATACATAATTATCTATCTAATTCAGGCCCATCCAATATTTTTCTCGCGAGCTAAATGCTTTTACCATTTCATTGTCTCATTAAACAAAAAAAAAGAATACAAGAAAAAAATAGATAAAGCTAAATGCTAGAATTAAATCAAGAGTTGGAGTAAATTGCTGAGAAAAAATTTGAGTGCCACTTCTTTTTTTAATTTTTTTTTCCTCATTTAACGAAATGTGAGATGGAAGCGTTATCTCGAGCAAAGTATTGGGAATGCTAATCTAATTGATAGAATTTCTTTGAAATACAGTAATTGGCAAAAATAAAAAAATCATTATATATACAAATATAAAACTTTTATTTATTTCTTAAAATACAAAAAATTATAATATATATATTTTCAGTTTTCTGAATTTAGAAGCTCTTTTTCATGTTTTTTTCAAAATTTGGACATGTCTTTATTGAAACTCGGGCTCGAAGATAATTTTATTTTTTAGTAAAATAGCAAAACACATACGATACAGAAAAAACAAACTTTTTTACGCATAAAACATCTCGAATGATTTCTGCGATCACCATATTTAAATTTCATTGAAAATCTTTGAGTAATTCTGAATTCTAGACTTAAGGAGATCCAAAAGTCATCTGTATTATCGACTAAATCATGTAATCTTTGTATAACAGTTATTATTTTGTTCTCTTACTGATTTGAAAATCCTTTTCCAATCCAAGATTAAAGTATACGCATTAACATGTTTATGAGGTGAAGTTTATGCTAAAAATGACAAAAAATTTCAAAATTGAGAACTTTATCATTTTTTACAAGGGAAGATTCACAACTGTCCGCAATCGATTCTCCATGAGATATGTTAAACACGAAAATCTAAGAGACACGTTTTTTTATACGTCCGCTAACTCATGTTTAAGGGGTGAAACCACTTAAAAAAAAAATGGTATTTTTTTTCAAGGCGAATATCGTCGGAAGTATAAAAGATAGAAAAAAATTTTTTAAACAAAAGTTGGTTTCAAGAGTATTTTAAAGTTATAGATAAAAAAAATTTTTGTTTATTTTTTTATTTAACAAAATACTACAATCACCCATAATTTTCTTAAATTTTCAAATTTTTCTTTTACCAAATTAAAAATTATTTTTTTACGAATTCAACCATGTATAATAAAGTGTGTAGTAAATTATATTATAATATATCATTTTCGAGAATTAATTATTAACGCGTATATACGTAATCTATGCTCATATTCGTAAGTAATTGTCGAAACAGTAAAATATATGAAAACTTGAAAACATGTCTCAAGTAAAATTTGTATAACTTTCTATATGCTTTATTATATATGTATTTACATTTTATATACAATATATAATATATATGTGTATGTATATGTATTTAGATTTTCTAAATATATAATATTTTTAAAATATATTAACCCTATTATTATTTCTTTGACATTTATGCCTAAATTCTAAACAAAATTGTAAGGTTCGTAACATATTCTCGTAAAATTTATAAGAATTTTGAAGTGTTTAAACTATTATACGATATTTTTACAGACAACTTTTTATTAGCCATAAGATTTACAAAAAATCGTAAATATTTGTGAATAATTTTACGTCTTATGATACATACGCATAAAATTAGAATATTGGTTATAAATTCTTACGAGTTTTACGAGAACAAGTTACGAGTTTACGAGTCTTACGATTTTGATTAGTATTAATTTCTTCTATGAATAAAAATTAAAAATAATTTTATTCCAAATCCATTCTTTTATAATAAAATTATTGTATAAGATTGAATCTTTAAAAAATATATTTTTTAAAAATTATTGCATTTAAAAATACATAGCATATAGAAAAATATACAAATTTTATTTAAGACATCTTTTCAAATTTTCATATATTTTACTGTTCCGACGACAATTATTTACGCATATGAGCATTTACGTATATACGGAAGCGTTAATAATTAATTCTCGGAAATGATTTTAATACAACTTTATTACACATAATTGAATTCGCAGAAAAATAATCTTCAATTTGGTAAAAAAAATTTGAAAATTTAAGAAAATTATGGGTAATGAGGGTATTTTGTTAAACAAAAAAATTAAAAAAATTTTTTAATCATAATTTTAAAGTATTCTTGAAACCGTACAACTTTTGTTTAAAAAATTTTTTTCTATCTTTTATATTTCCGACGATATTCGCCTTGAAAGAAAAACACCATTTTTTTTAAAGGGGTTTCACTTCTTAAATATGAGTTAGCGCACGTATAAAAAAAATACCTGTCTCTTAGATTTTCGTGTTTAACAACATATCTCATGGAGAATCAAATCGATTCCGGATTAGATCGGTTCACAGTTGCGAACTTTCTCTTGATAGTCCAATAGCGCTCCATGTAGTGACAATATTTGCTTCGTATATATAAAAGCTGTGCAATCTGTATTTTGCATAACGGTAGTCTACAGACTAGTAAATTGCATGAAGAAATAACAAGTTCTTATAACTCAGATATTTAATTAGAATGTTATTGTTATACAAAAATTTGTGTGTGATACTTTTTAAATTAAAAACGTTTAATTAACGAATAAATTTTCAATTATAACTTTATAAAAATCAATAACAAATATTTTTTATTATTTTATGAAACAATCAATTTTATAAATAAGACAACTTTTGCTGGTTAGTGAAAAATGATAAGTGACATCTAGAAGGTAAGGTTTGCCGACTCTTGCCCAACATTGTATCGACATTAGTAATATCACAGCAAAATGACTGTCATTGATCGAACAACAGTGCAATGTTGGCTACGTTAGTCGATTCTTATCTGATGACAACTTTGGGCCATCATTGGATCAACGTTAGCATTATGTTGGCAATTGGTTGTCACTCCAATCACGGCGCAACGTCGGCCCAGATACCGATGAACTCTGGGCAAATTTTCGTGACTATCAATAGAGCTCGGAAGGCCCGAGGATAAATGAAGAATGATAACATTACCGACGACAATTAAAAATTTACAATTATTATAACATAAATATTTTGATACGTTATTAAATTCGTGATTTTTTATTATATAAAAGCTATAAATAAGTACTTTTAATGATATAATATCTTATATATTGTCGAAAAATTACAATTTTTTCTCTGCAGTTATCATCTCTATTGATAATCGGATGATACTCGGATGATATCATTAAAATCACAGTTTAAAATAAAAATCGAGAGTATTATTAAGTTTTAAACATATATACATGTCTACAAAACTAATAAATAATGAAATTAGTACCGTAATACTAGTTTATTACTTTTAATCACTTAAATTTTAACACGCGAATTTCCATAAGTGCCTTTAATAGTATCTTGTCGGTGGCCCAGACTATATTAATAAACTCTTACTTAATGACTCTCGGGTTAATATTGGCAATATGTCGGCAACCGGTTGTCACGTCAACCACGGTGCGGCGTCGGTTCATGTTATATTAGTTGATTCTTGTCTGAAAACAACCTTAGGCTGCTATCGGACCAGCATTGAGCCAATGTTGGCAACATGTTGGTAACCGATTGTTATGTCAATCATGGCGCGACAGCGAGCCAAGTTATGCTAATCAACTTTTACTTAATGACGACTTTCGAGGCAACGTTGGCAGTATCTCGGCAACCGGTTGCCATACCAATCATGGCATGACGTCGGCCCAAGCTATGTTAGCTGACTCTTATCTGAAGACAGTTTTAGGCTATCGTCGGGTCAACGTTGGGCTAACATTGGCAGTACGTTAGCAACTGGTTGTCATAACAATCACGGTAAGACGCCTGATCAAGCTATATTAAACTTCTTACTTAATAACTACTCTTGGCCAATGTTAACAGTATGTCGGCAACTGGTTGTCATATGACAATCACGGCGCGACGTTGACTCAGACAAGAGCGGCGCACACAGTACAATTGGACACATTGCAAATGCACACAGTTCAATTGCACACTGTTCAATTGCACATCGTACAATTGGACACAGTTTATTTGCACATCGTACAGTTGCACACATAAAAGTTGCGCACACGAAAGTTGTACACACCATTTAATTTAAACGGTGTGCGCAACTTTCGTGTATGCAATTGATCGGTGTGCAAATGAACTATTCGTATCTTTATGTGCGCGTAAAAACTGCGCGCATTTTTGCATGGGCAATCTGAACGGTGTGTAACTGAACGGTGTGCAATTGAACCGTGTGCATTATTATATATTCAATTGCAATGTGTGCATTTACAACGTGTCCAATTGTACTGTGTGCAAGTGAATGCCACTCGGCTCAAGCTATGTTAGCCGACTCAGCTGAAAAATACTTTGGGCCACCATCGGCCAACATTAGCAGTAGGTCACGTCAATCACTGCGTAACATAGTCTCAGGCTACCGACTTTTATCTGAAGACAATTTTGGGCCACCGTCGAGTCAATGTACTTTGGCCAACGTTGGCAGTATATCGATAACATGTTATCATATCAATTACGATGCAACGTTGCGACGTTGATCCGTGAATTGTCATCAAATAAGAATCGGTTAAAGTTCTTGAATAGTTATCACAGTCATATTGAATCGTGACGTCAGAAGCGAGAAATGATACGTTAATTTTTATTACGTACCATTTATAAATAAAGACAATTTAGATAAAATAAACTGATGAGATTATTTTAAAACATTTGTAAAAATGGACGAAAACTATGTTTATTCCCCCTGACATTTAGTAAATAATCGTAAAAAGTGATAAAAGATATGTGTAAGTGAAAATAAGCTACCTATGAACATTGAATAAAAGCACTTAATGTCTTTGGTGCACTTTGATCCGACGTTAGCGTCACATCTGATTACCATTATACTGCTAACGTTGGCTCAATATTGGCCTGACCATAACCTAAAGTTGGCATTAGATAAGAATCGGCTGATATAGTCTGGGCCGACGTCGCGCTGTGTTCGATTAAGGACAATCTATTTGCTGTGATATTGCCAACGTCGGCGTAACGTTCAACATCGGGTAAGATTCAGCAAATCTCAATAGATAATGAGTAACATAATTTATCAGTTGAAAAAATGGTGTAGCACGTAAGGCAGAAGATTCTTGATACAAAGGTCCTAGGTTCGAATATTTCAAGATAAGTGTGTTTTTCAAAATTAATTTAAATATCTAATTTCAGGTAAAATCTCACCATACACTTATAAACATCTTGGATATGAAACATCTTTAATTAAAAAATAATTACTTTTTTTACCTTATATTGCACTAATTGTGTTGACTCGATATTAATATTCAACGTTGAGCCAATGTCGATGATCAGCGTCGGCTAGACACAGGTTTTTAATGTTGGTTCGATCTTATCATTTGGATTATTATACCGACATCGATCCGACGTTACAACTAATACTGGGCCGACGTTGGTGACCAATATCAACTCAACACTAGCATTCGACTTTGGGCCGATCTTATAATTTAGATATTATACTGACGCGATGTTATAGTCAGTATAGCCGACATTCGGAAGATCGTATCCGACGTTGGCCCATCGTTGGCCCAGTTATAGAACTGTACATGGGTTGTTTATAACTTTTATACTTACAATTTTTAATATGTTATAATGTATTTAAAATATTTAGATGATTGTAAAAATAAACGTACCGCTCGTGTTCCATTCAGCTCGTTCGCCATTTATTTCACCCCTAAGACACCTCTCGACGTATGTTAAGGGATCAAGCCTGGCTGCTAGAACCTCGCGCAAGAGAGCAATGTATGCTATGGCCAGGCGCAAGGTATCAATCTTTGACAGTCGCTTTTCGTAAGGAAAGGTTGGCACATGGACCCGAAGCTCGTCGAAAGCCGAGTTGATGCTGCTAAAAATTGCAATCACACTGACAATCCGCCCGCACGTATCTTGTACCGAAAATATAACAAATATTTTATTGTATATATCTATATATTCTAGAAATGTATATTGTACATATATTTATGTATCCTAAAATAAAATATCACATTATGAATTAATAATGCAAAATGTTAATATTATAACGAGTAAATACAAGCAACGACTGATTCTATTAGCAAGCGATAGTTCACAAACTTTAGTGTTTTATATATTATATATATATATATATATATATATATATTATCAAAAATAAAAAAAATTTTTTCTAATTATTTTAGATTATATTTTTTGTACATAAAGTTACTTTTTGAAATGAAGCTTATAGTGCGTTTTACATTCTGTGTATTAAAGGTATGAAGAAGTTTTTAGTCCATTTTTAGCGTTTTGGTATAATTATCTTAAATTCAAATAATTTCATATCCATTCATGCATTTGTAAGATTAATATATATTAAAATACCTAAACGCTATATTTAATAAAAAAGACTAGAAACTAAGCTCGTTGATTTGGATTACAAACATATTAAATTTAGACGACCAGAAAACAAGCAAATTGGGCTAGAATAATTATTTTTTTATTATTTAAAATGACTTTAAAAAACGTTTCGATTAATACAGTTTTCATTAGTTAAAGAATTAATAGTAAATATAAAAAATAAAATTGTGCTACTTTACATGATAAATTAATAGTGTCGAATGTAAGAGGTGAAATTAAAAGATTATCCAGATTATCGATCTAACAATTTTATTAGATAAATAATATATTAAATAACATATTATTAACATATTGTAAATTACTGTCATCATGTTATTCAATAAATTATAATGAAATGTCAAATTATAAAAATTATTCTATAATAATAATAAAGAATTCATAAATCAGATAATTCTCCGTCATGAAAAATCATTAATTTTTTTATTTTCAAATATAGTTCTATTTTGAGTGTTGAAGCAAGATGGTACTACTGCTAAAGGCTTAAAGCTAAAAAAAAATATATATTTTTATATTGTATGTTTTTGTAATGCATTAATACTGGAACAATATGCCTTAAAGGTATTATAGATTCAATACTATTTTCTAAGGATTTCCTTTTAGACTAGTTTTGATGTTGTTTTGAAGGTAAGGGATAAAACTCAAAAATCGCAACTATATTAATTTAAGGTAGTTATACCCAAAATGTATTATTCAAGAATGTCTTGAAATTTTCGTCTCAAATAATTTAGACATTAATACATATGCCTGTAAAAGATGAATTGGAATTACCATCCCGTTTCTGATATACATATAACCGATCAAACATCGTAAATGTTTCTATATCTATTATTGCAGTATAATTATTTTTAGCTGTGATGCGACATGAATTTTCATATAGCTTCGAAATCATATTCAAAAAGTTAATGAAAAACGAGTCTTAAATAGTTAAATTCGTGAAGAAACTCATGTAATAACATCACAAATATTTATCACATGATATTAAAGTTGGGTCAATAAAAAATCTTAATTTTATACATTTTCTCGAGAATTGAAGACATCTATTAGATATGGTAATGTTGCACTTTCGAGAACCGACAAGAAGATTGTCTTTCGCATTCTTGTCGTTTCTTCGTGAGAGCCGCTTTACACTTTTTTTTTGCTAAAATTATATTTTTGATATATTTTCCTTTATAACACATTTGTGCGAACGTTTTTTTCTTTTGTATAAATATCTTGACAGATAACTTGTGCCTATATTCATTTGCTTATAAAACTGCGATGTCGCCACGATCTAATTTTTCTTATTTATTACGTGATACGGAAGTTTCCTTTTTTTCTCTTAAATTAATTTATTCTTTGATTTAATATTATAAGTATATAAAATACTTCGTTTTATTATTTTTTTAGATTTTACATAGCGATATATTTACTTGAAATTTAGTCATGTTTGAATCTGTCATTGACTCGTATAATTGGGGTATAACTACGAGTTCATAAAGAATTCCTAATTATGCTCTCATCGGAGATTCCTTAGAATGAATTTTAAGATATTGGGGGACTAACTGGATGTTCATTTAGCCTCCCCACCTGGGAAAAATTATTTTATATATAATTGCATATAGTTATATGTATGTAGAAGGGCGGTTTTCGGTATGACTCGGCAGTTTCGAGGAGTTCTGGTAGTTTTCAGGTCGATCTTAAAAATCATATATGTTTATCGTAGATTCAGGGACTGTCCTGCAAATAACCGTTATTTTATTTCTGTATAAAGTCCTTAAAACAGATAAAAATATTTTTATACTAAATGTGTATAGATGTTATTACAGATAAGCTATATATATGTTGTATATGCTTATAAATAGTTTAGTTATGATACTAATTACTTGACAAATTTTATATAAAGTAAATATACAGTCTCTTAGTACATCAAATTTGTTAAGTTCCGAATTGCCGTTGATATGCAAACATGTCTAAACTGTATATTTACATTATGCATATAAGGTTTGGCAAATAATTAGTCTCGTAATTAAACTGTATATAAATATATACAATATATATAAAGCTTATCTTATAAATAACATTATTATTTACAATCATTTTAAAGACAGTTCCTGAAATTGCTGCAAAACATATGTAGTTTCCAGAATTTAAAAACTTGAAAGCCTCGAAACTGCCTCAATTCATGTCAAAAATTGATCCGAAAACTGCCCTTCTACATATATTATTATAATCGAAAGCAGTGTCACTTTAATATCAATAAATATTTAATCTTATATTTCATATCTTTGAAGACATACATCATATATATTAACATAATTGTATATTTAAATGCATCTAACAGTAGTATCCAATCTAAATATTATAAAATTAGTGCCTATTAATGTTAATTTGGCTGTATATGACAAGTTTGTTTTAACTCTTATTATAAAAATTCTATTATAGTATGCAAAAATCATGATGTCGTCTAGTTTAAATAATAATTTTCAGGTCTATACGTATACATACAGCAGTAGAATGGCAATTTTCAGATCGTTTTCCGAGAATACCGAAATGTTTAAACATTGATCTCAATATTTTTGTAATTTTTTAAAACAGAATTTTACCAATACCAATTCTTCTTGTTTGCTAAAATGATTATATTTTTCACTCTGTCATATACTGATAATAAAATTTTCGATCATGAACGACATGATGATCAAATCTGAAGCAAAAAACTGAAAGGACAACTAAAAACAGAATACTGTTTTAGAACATTCTGAAATTTTTTTTTAAGAATCGTAAACCTAGTTTTAATTATCCCTTAGTCATATCTTCAAACTGTAGTTATTGGAACTTATCATAATTTTTTATTAAGATGTACGAAAGAATGCAAGACATGAAAATTGGTCCTGTATATGATTTAATTTTTAACGAAGTGGATTTCAGAACTTTTATATAAAAAACACAGAATTTCATTCTGCTTCTATTTAATACTGCATTTTAGTAATATATACATTAGCAGATGCCGTATTCTTTCATATACGATTAATAAATCAGTAAAATGAATTATTCGTTTCTTTTTATCGTGAAAATGTATTGCCTGAAAGCTGCCTTTTTATTAAAATATAATTAGGTTAATTGATACGCAGTTTTAGACTTGTGCCAAAATTTTATATAATTTATTAGTTTCTTTTTTCTAGGGCACAAAATTGAAAAAAAATTACTTATAAATGTAAAATGTAAAGATTGCAAACGTTAAATAAAGATATGGTCGTTTTAGTTAAAAATGTTATTGAAAACTGCCGTTCTAAATAAATTTTAATATATCTTCAAAAATACTGACTTTTGTAATCGAAGAAGCGTTTCCAAACATTTGCGGCATTATTATGCACGAAAATCATAAATTTAGAAAGTGTCCTGAAAATTGCCCTTCCATATACATATACATATATAATTTACATATTTATATATAATTACACAGGGTTTTCAGAAAGTCTGGAAAGGCTAAAATATCTCGAAAACGATCAATTCTAGTGAAAAATATATAAAAGCAAAGTTGTAGGACTTCAAAAAATATACGTAACTGATGATAAAAGGTTAATATTGGGTGGAGTCTGCAAGGTCATGTGAAGGTCACGATGAATTTTTTAAACAGGATCCCCCTCTTTTTATTACATAGTTTTATAATTTATTTGAAGAGCTTTTCAAAACACTATAATAAAATATTTTTTCATTAAATACTTTTCAAATTATGAGGCTTGAAAGTTACAGAATCGCCGGCATTAGCATTACGCAAGATGTCCGACCGATAGTTAAAACTTCTTAAATATTGTTCAGAATCATAGGCACCGAGCCGTCTCTGTTCAATCACGTCTGCTGCCGACATTTCGTTCAAAACATGAGTATATCTCGCTCCTGTTTTAATCACGCTATCTATCTGAGATGGCACGCGAGCCCCCTTGCGCGACACTCGGAAAGTTGATTATCGTACACACGTTTCGCGTGCGAGAGTTCAGATCGCTTCTCGATTACAATCATCTATCAATATATGTACTCAACGCATCTTATCCCGAATATTCAGAGCGAATTACACCGACGTTTCATCGCGCATCAATGCTGTATTTTGTCCCGTAATGTTATCGATCTACGCCGATTGCGAGGGCATTCAGTGCACGAGAATTACATGAGTCTCTGGCGAGATTCATTGCTACCCACAATACGAATTCTTTCTAATGGCTGCGAGAAATTATTTAAAGTTGTGCCAAGTGCGAGTTACATGCATGTGCACGCGTCTAACCGAACGAATCAATTCGGACCATGAGCATCGCCTACCGCCCGCTTCGAACAAATCTTAATTCTTACTCGAGAATAAAGCTTAAATTATTATAACAACGAGAGTCGTCATTTCACGCCGCCTTGGTGAGCGAACCTTCCATTCAAGGTTCCACAAAGTGACACCAGCGTCACAACACAACATACACATAATTTGCATTAAATCTTCTTTTAAGCTTTTTATTTTATTGATAGTTTTATAAACAGTAAATGTTCAGAAATGGGGCCCTCAGAAACCGCAGTTTTTTTTTCTATAATGAATAAAACTAGTTGTGTAGTGAAAAAAATGTCTTGGAAAAAACTAATCAATACTGTAGTTATAATTTTGTCAGATAATTTACTTTAAATTGTAACGTAATAGAAAATAGAAAATACACAGATTAGTTACAATTTTATAGTAAATTTATTTTGTCATATGTAAACACAAAAATTGTGACTCTGTCAAAAACGCGCAAATAAATTTTATTAATAAAAAATAAAAAAATTTTTTGCAATGTTTTAAATAATTATATTAAGAGTAACTTGTTATACACTGTTATGAAATTATGCTATAAAATTTAGTTAAAATTTATTACGTTATTGTAGTGTTTTATAAAATAATATTCTTAATATTAAAAATAGCTAACATTAATTTGTAATAATGTTTTGCTTGTTTTATATAGTTTACAGTCACTGTGAATATAATTTGTTCACTTTACATTAAACATAAAGAATAAACTGCTTTACAGTAATTGTAGATATTTTCTATAATTTGTCATAAAATATTCTGGTGTCTGCGTGATGCACGCATGGCTTTTTCCCACTCATTCTTGTTCTTCAGAATCATCTTTTCGTTATCAAACCACGATCAATCAGAAATAATCACGATTTTTCCTACCTTCATTTTCTGATTCATAGGTAATGACTGCCAAATAATATAAGTACGTTTTTGATGTTTCCGTAGTGGCCGTGGAATGTAATTTTCAGTAGTGGTGGCTATTTGTAATAGTACCCCGTGGTATCGTAAGGACTTTGCATAACCTTTTGTCGCCATTCCGAATACTCTTTCTGTATAAGAAATTTTCTAACGTCTTATCGATAGTTATCCCTATTGTTAATTATCGATAGAATAATATAGAGACATTCAAATTTTGAAATAGAATTTTTTCCACAAAAACGACAAATTCTCTCGTAAAACATAATATAAATGTCTTTTTACAACTAGTTTTGTTACTGAAGAAAAAAGGTAAAATGTATATTACCGACGACCTCATCATTTCAATAATATGTTGTCAAGGTCATGATCCTGAGTCATCTCCATGAATTTTAACAGTTGCTCGTTATTCATTTAAAAGTTATTAACAACAAAAGTTAAAAAATAATGACATTTTTCTGCTATATGAAACAAAAATTCTTTTGTTTTGAAATATATTTTATGACTTTCCACGCAAAGCGACGACTTTCACTCCATTTCCTCTCCCTGTTTCAATTTTATTTCTTAAACATTTTTGTTAATAACTTTTTAATGAATAACGAGCTACGGTTATAATTTATTGGTGGTGACTTAGCGTCAAGATTATTGAAATCGATGAGGTCGGTAATATTTACCGAAAAAATCGCGGTTTTTGAAGGAGTATCACTTCTGAATATTTATCTCTCAAACTTAGCATTGTTCGTTTACATAATCCGACAAGTGATATCACATTTTTTTAATTACTAGCTATAAAGCTTTTGTAATAAAAAAATGTCTAAGTTAGGTGACACTCTAGTTGTAAAATGTAAGTTTTTTACTTTTGTTCAATTTTAATATAAGGTTTACATTGATGGGCGTTGGCAGAATAACTCCCACGTATCACAACAGCGTGTGCAAGCTTGCAAAGCATTTTGGGAGCGCTCTTGTGACTGCATCTCCCAAAATTGCTATCAGTTACACACTTTCATTGCATGGGAATAATTTGGCAGATTTTAAGTCACACTGATCAAAAAATGATTATGCGCATAAAAAGCGCTTTAAAAATGCATTTCAGAAGCAATTTAGAAGCACTTTTTTAGCACAGAAACATCGATTTTGCAGGTATTATTTAAGAAAATTTTATTTGATAATAAAAAATTTGTTGAAAATTATCTAAAATAAAGCATTTTTCACTATAATGGGTTGTAACAGAAGTAACAGAAGAAACTTATCTCAATTCAAGAACTTTATAAACTATATAATTCTGAAATGATTGAAGATGATGAAGATGATGGAGTGAAGATAATTTAATTAAATTCTCACCCTCAATGTTCAAATGATGACGCAGACTTTGATAGTTCTTATAAAAGACGAGCTGTTGAATATTGGTGGAATTATGATATTAATGAAAAAAACAAAAATAAAAGGAAGCGTCCGCTAAAATCAATGCAAAATAAATTTAGAAAAGTTTCATCTGAACGTCAATTAAGACGATGGGAAGAACAATTACATTCAGGTGGAAATCGTATAGAAAAATTATCTTACATCTCCAAATTTACACGATAAATTTACTACAGTTGTTGAATCATTCATAGTTCATGATATTGATTTACAAAGATGGACTTTACAATCTCAAGAAGAAGTAAGAAATTTAAGTCCTATATTTAAAACATCTCACAGTTGGGTATTAAGATTCTAAAAGACCCACCGAATTTTTTCGAGAAAAATTACGAAATTTGTAACTAAAAGAACAATAGAAGATTTCATTGAGTTGCAAAATACAACTAATAATTTTCTGAAAACAGTAAAACCACTTATCGAATAGTTCTGAAAATGTTTTTAATTGTGATCAAAGTGATTTCCAATTAGAAATTCATTCTGAAAGGTCATTATCTCATGAGGAGTAAAGAAAGTAGAGTGTATTGTGCAATTATATCATCAACAACACACTCATACACCAATAATATTGTGTAATGGAAATTTGTTGTCACCTTTATTTATTGTATTGAAAGAAATTAATAGTATATTTGGACCAAGAATACAAGAAACCTTATTTACACCAATAAATGTTGTTGTAAAAGCATCGAAATCTGTTTTATTATTAAAAAATAAATATAAATTTGCATAAATGGAATAATATAATGAAATTATAAGTCTTATTTCTGTGATATATTTTATATTGTATTTAAGAACCTCATAACAGTCAATAACTGTTATAAGATAATTATATTAATTTAACATTTATTTATTTCTTACAGATCATTTTAAAATGTCGTTAGAAGATTATTTTCCAAACATTGGTTCTAATAGCATTCTTCTTATCGATTTATGAATTGGATATTGTCTCAATATTATTTCAGATTTAATATCTGCAGGGAAACATATTACTACTATGGTTATACCAAAAGATATAGGGAAAATACAATCATTAGATGTTGACGGATTTAGAATTTGAACAAATTTTGCTAAAAGATTTTCAGATACTGTTTTATTATTAGAAAGCAATATAAATTTACATGAACGAAATAATATAATAAAATTACAATCTCTGATATATAATCAATTGTCATCCCCGCGATATCACAACTTATTTAAATATTCGTGGTTTAAAAGTGATTATACAAACGAAACACCAGAAGAATTTGAAAATTCAGTATAGTTTTGACAAAAGTTCAACAACATATGATATCGAAGGTTGCAGTAATACAGTTGTAGTAAAATATTCATGGTGCAAGAAGACATTATGTTTAAAACATTTTTTCATCGAGTCATTATTGTAATGAGTATAATGAGTAAACGATACAAAAAATATAAATTTATGGTGTATAAACATTTAAAAATTATTTATACTAAGTATAATGTACAGTGTATCCCACATAACTGTGATCACGATTTTTCCAGCATTTCCGATAATTAAAAATTAGTTTGGATAAAAGTTAATCAGTTTTCAATCAGCTACAAATTGCAATATTAAATATTTGCAAAATACTCTTTTTTAGGAAAAAAGTCAAGGTTATCCTATTTTTTTAAATGGCACTACATATTTTTTACTTTATAATATTGTAACTGGTCAAGACGAGTTCAATGACCTGCTATACTATAACCTTGAGGTGACCTTACAGTCAGATGTGAAGAACAAACGTAGTCTTTTCGGAATTCGTAATATTTCCGAATGTAGTTCACACGTGTACGTAGAAAAAATATCAACATAACTTGTAATATAGCGTAGCTCGAACGCTTCAGTTTTTGTGTTCAGTCTTAGTTTGTTGTTAGAACAAATCATCAGTTCAGTCTCAGTTTGTCGAAAATATATTTCTATAATGAGAAAGTTGCTATTAATATTCGGTGTAAAAGGAATGCATGTGAAGCTGCAATTCTGTATGCCACAAGGTACCCACAGAGACATCACTCGTGCAACAATGTTTTATAATATTGAAAAGAATAGAAATTAGGGAGAATTTGAAAAGAAGAAAAGGAACAAATCACATTTAAGTACAAATACAGATAATACTCTTATGATTTTAGCACATTTAGAAGAAAATCTGCACACTTCCATTCGTGCACTTGCTACTGAAACTGGTTTATCTGAGAGTTCTATTCATAAGATGGTAAAACAGAATCGTTATCATTCTTACAAAATGACTAAAGTACAACATTTACGTATAACTAATTTACAACGTCGTCTAAATTTTGTAGTTAGTCACATATGAAAGTAATCCTGAAATATTACAGAATATCCTATGGACAGGTGAATATAAGTTTTCAAATAATGATGTAATTAACTGTCATAATTATCACTTTTGGTCGAAGGATAATTCCCATTGGTTCCGAGAACTGTAAATTTCAACTGAACTTTTCAACAGAAAATTACAATAAATGTTTGATGTGGTCTAGTATACGGTCATCTGATCTTACTTTTATGAACAGAACTTGACAGCCCAAGCTTACTTAAATTTTTTTCGTTCCAAACTTCCAACATTGTTGCAAGTGATTCCGAATGATGTCGTGCAACGTATTTATTTCCAACAAGATGGTAGTCCATCCCATAACGCTCGGATTGTTATTCAATATCTAAATTCAAAAGACGGAGAATGTTGGTTGGGCACTTATGGACCAATTCCTTGGCTACCTGGATCCCCCGATTTGTCACCACTAGATTTTTTTCTGTGAGGTCATTTGCAATCAATAGTCTACGCGGCAATTCAAAATATGGAATATTTAAAGCAGTGAATCCGTAGCATGCAAAGAAATTCGCCGTGAGCATTATAAGAGCAACTAATAGAAATTTATTACATAGAGCAGAATTGTGCCTACAAGAAAATGGACTACAATTCGAATACTTATTGTAATTACATAATTTTTTTCATTAAATTTGTTATAATTTTTTGTTATGCTTTCAATTTTTTTATGTTGCTATTTTTGTTTATAATTTGTTGTTTTGTATGTAGTTTCATTTAAAAAACAAGAATCCATGTCTGTGAAAAAGTAGTAGATATAAAAATCTCTTTCTACTGCAGAATAGTCCATATAAAAAATTTAATACAAATAAAAATAATTTTTCACGAAAACGTTTCCGTTCATTAATCCTACAATTGTAAGATCATCTCAAGATAGTATAGTAGGTCATTGAACTCATCTTGATACCAGTTACAATATTATGAAGTAAAAAATATGTAGTGCTATTTATAAAAATTAGGGTAACCTTGACTTTTTTTCCTAAAAAAAAGTATTTTGTAAAATTTTAATATTGCAATTTATAGCCGATTGAAAACTGATTAACTTTTATCCAAAGTAATTTTTGTCAGATCATCGGAAGTGTCAGAAATTGAGATCACAGTTACGTGGAACACCCGTATATGTTTTGAAATTATTATGTAAACGACAAGTAAATAAGATATTAAAGCGTGAAACTTAAAATAACATTAAGAGAATAATCTTAAGATATTATAAGGAAATAATGTACAGAGAATAAAAAAGTTTTACTCACTTTAAGGAGAAATAATAAAAATTATTATAACTCTTAACTATTTATAATTTGTAATGTTACAAATATCAATCATGTCAATTTTCTTATTCGTCGATTTATGTATTTTATTGTTCTGACGACAATTACTTACGCATATGAGTATGGATAGCGTATATACGCATATGAGTATGGAAGCGTTAATTCTCGAAAATGATATGTAGTAATGTAACTTTATTATACATTGAATATTATACATTGAATTTGTGAAAAAATAATCTTTAATTTAATATTATAAAAAAAATTGAAAATTTAAGAAAATTACGGGTGGTCGGGGTATTTTGTTAAACATAAAAATAAAAAAAAATTTTTTTCATTATAACTTTAAAGTACTCTTGAAACAGTACAATTTTTATTAAAAAAATTTTTGTTTATCTCTTATGCTTCCGATATTCAGCTCGAAATAAAAATACCATTTTTTTTCAAAGAGATGTTTCATCCCTTAGACATGAATTAGCGCACGCATAAAAAAATACGTGTCTCTTAGATTTTCGTGTATTACAACATATTTCGTGGAGAATCAAATCGGTTCCGGACAGTTGTAAAACTTCCCTTGTTAGTGAATGCTAAGGGAACTAAACCATTAAAACAACAGGTCACAGCAATCCTAAAATACGCAAAACCCAAAACCTTTGCAGAATTTCGCAGGTTCCGATTGGCATCGTCAATTTCTACAGACAATTCTTAAAAGGAGCAGCTTTGGTAATAGCGCCACTCAACACGTACCTCATCGGAGCAAAAAGAAACGTTTCATCGAATGGAACCCAGACACTGAACAAGCCTTCGATGAATGCAAACGACAACTGACAAACGCATCACTATTGGCTTACCCCTTAGAAGACGCGTTATTAGCACTAAGAACGGATGCTTTAGACACGGCGATTGGAGCCGCACTCGAACAATTTCTCGACGGAAAATGGGAACCATTTGATTTCTATTCGAAGAAACTCAGCAAAACCAAGTACGGCATTTACGATAGAGAGCTGCTAGCTATTTACAACAGCTTAAAGTTCTTCAGGCATATGGTGGAGGCACGACAAGAAATAGTGAAGACTGATCATAAACCATTGTTCTATGCTTTCAATCAAAAGTCTAGCAAGGCGTCACCGAGGTAGCTTCGTTAGTTGGATTTTATTGGTCAATTTACGACAAAAATAATCCACTTGGCTCGATAACACTGTCGCTGATGCATTATCACGGATTGAAGCGATAAATATGCCCGTAATTACGACAATGGAAGAACTCGCTCAGGCACAGATCAATGACAAAGAACTAGAAGAGCTGTTGAGATCAAAGGAATCCTCCCTCCAGTTAAAAAAATTACGAATTGATAATACCGGCAACGTAGTATTGCGACATCTCCGGCGTCCATCCCTATGTGCCAAGCAGTTTGCGGAGACGCATTTTCAACGCCACTCACAACTTCGCACATCCTAGTAGAAGAATGACAAGAAAACTGATCTCTAAGAGTTTCGTATGGCTCAATCTAAACAAAAACGTTGCTGAATGGGTTAGGACATGCCTTCATTGTCAGCGCAGCAAAATACATAGGCATAATCGTAATGCACCAGAATATAAACATTCCAGGTATTCGCTTTCATCAAATACATATTGACACTATCGAATCCCTATCAAAAAACATGCGATACTGCTTAACCATAATCAACAGGTTCACACAATGGCCGGAAGTGGATATCCACCCCAGATATCAATGTAAACACTACCGCATTCTACGCAAATTGGATCGTAAGGTCTGGAGCATCGGCTGTCATAACCACGGATAGAGGGTCACAGTTTGAATCACAATTATTCCAGGCCTTGACTAAACTTATTGGAAGCAAAAGAACGCGTACCACGGTATATCATCCCGCTTCAAATGAAATAGTAGAGCGGTGGCATCAAAACAGCGGTAATGTGTCACAACACCAGCAATTGGACAGACGTTTTACCCACGGTCTTTCTCGAACTAGTTACTCCGAACTAGTTACAAAGAAGATGTTAAAACAACATCGGCCGAACTCGTTTATGGCCAAATTCTTCGCTTACCAGGTGAGTTCTTCGTTGACGAAGAACAGTCTAAAGATTCTCACATATTCATAGAAAAGTTTCGAGAACATATGCGGAACGTCAGAGCCACACCAACAGCGCATCATTCCAAGAAAAGAGCATTCACCCGCATGACAGTACATTCATGTGCACACGTCTTCGTTAGAATCGACACTGTCATAAATTGGAACAACCCTACGAGAGGGCCCGTACAAAGTACTTGACTGACCTTCAGACTATGTATTCATGGTGGATGTCAAAGGTTAACACACAAGCATCTCAACTGAAAGACTTAAATCAGCATTCTTTGAAGCATTTGTTCCCGAATCAAACGATTCAAAACGTGAATACAGACATCGCAGAATCCAACCTTCCCTCTATAACATCTTCACAACCTGTAAAAAAAGTCTTAAAAAGCGCATCACTTTTGCAACTTAATAATCTAAATCATTCGGGGGGGGGGAGGGGGGAATAGTGTAGCGGCCTTGACATCTTTAATGGACAACTCGCCCGTTTGAGAATGAGCCCGAAGGAACTAGGGAGTCGAATCAATCACGAGGAACTCACGGCTTCTGGAAAGAGTAGAGAGTTTTCGCTAGACGGTTTGTTAACTTTAAAAAAAGGCTGAATAAAGTTTAGTTTTAGTAGAAGAGTACAAAAGCGATCATTCCTCTCGTGAATACCCTCGGCATAAATACACGAAGATACGCTATATGGTTTTGACGAGTAATGCCATCATGTTGAAATTCAAAACTTTCAAACGACTCTCGTAAAACGTTTTTTTTTGTACTGTAAAAGAACCATTTTAAAACATTTACAACATTTATCTACAAATTTAGCTAACGTTTTTAAAACATCTACGGGGTGCGTCACCAAAATCTGGACAAATTTCAATTCAAATTTTCCGCTATACTGTGCCTCCGCCAGAGATTGTTATTGGCGTTCAAGAAAGCCTGAGGCTTGTAGGAATCAGTCATATTCTCAAAATGGCCGTGATGTTGAAACCAAGTGCGGAGTATAATCGAAGAGCCGCGATCATCGAAGACCTTCGCGCCGGGCGCTCAGCAACGGAAATAATTCGGTTCTTTGGATACCCGAGATCCACTGTTTATGACGTTGTGGCAAAATATACAGCTTTAGAACAGTCCAACGAAGGTTCCAGTATGCCAGCGAGGAAGAGTCACTCGAAAGAACGCACCGCGAGGATCCCTGCAGTCGTTGAAAGGGCTCAAACGCTGATTTCGGATGACCCAAGGCAATCGTTGCGAAAATTAGCATCGATTGTTGGTGTAAGCGAGCCAACAATGCGTCGAATTGCCGAGGAGGACCTTTGATACAAATCGTACACATTAAAGAGGCTCTCTGAGGCTGCCACGATAAGGAATTGTTCGATTTGTCCGGATTTTGGTGACGCACCCTGTATATAACCTATTTTTATAATAAGTCCCAGATGTCCGTTTATTGAAAAAAATGCATAATTTTATGTGGAAGTTACATGTAGAAGAGACAGAGACAAGTTGTTACATGAGGTAAGTTGTTATAAGTGACAGCACATTTTTATGAATTTCTATATGATTCTTATGATTCTTACTCTACAACTTCACTTAATTTAGCCGTCATATTTGAACTTTAGAAGACGCTACGTTTTCTTGATTTTCACTATTAAAGTAAATATTTCGTTATATAAATCATTTGTGTTATTGTATATATAAGTTAGAGATATGTAATTATTCTTTTGGACACACTTCTTTTGGTGATATTTCTTTTATATATAATTGATTATAATAACACATTTCATTTCAAGATCGATAAATGTACTGATTTTCGATTTGTATTTTTTTTAATTAAAAATGGAAGGTTGGAGCAAGTTGTTACACTTCGATCGGGGCAGGTTGTTACAGTGAAACAATTTACCTCATTGAAAACAATTTTTTTTCTTCTCTAGAATGATGCACAGACATTTTTTTTTCTTCTCTAGAATGATGCACAGACATCTATAAATAGACTGCCTACTTCGTCTCCATGAAGACAACGCTGGACAGCGCCATGTTTGTATTCACTCCACTCTCACATGTATAAATCACACGGATAATAACGTTAGTGTCTTCACATAAATTTATGCGATTTTCACAGACAGGACGCATACATATGCAAATATAAATTAATGCCTATGCTAAAGATTCCTTAATGATACAAAATGGTTGGATACAACAGGGCAAGGGGAGTTAAACACATAAATTCTATAGATTTAGTCAAAAACTAGTCTTTGACCATTCAGTGTACATTCTTTGTTACATTAAGATTAAATTATTAAAGATTCAGTTTTGGTTTTGATGTCCGTCTAAACTATAATTAATATCAGAGTTTTCTTTTCTTCTTTTTTCTTTGAGGATGGCTTAAAAGTAAGCCGAAACATGTAAGCAGATTAATTATTAATAAAGTTGTTTTGTTAATTGTTTAGTTTGCACAAGAATTATCGTGCTTGACTCCTATTGCCCTGTTGTGTCCAATCATTTTATACATATGTGAACTGAAGGACAACTCGGAATCAGGTTCATCTCTTTCTATCATATTGAGTCAGCGATCCAATTATAAAGATCTGTGGAATAATGCGATCTTATGAAAAAAAAACAAAAAAAAAACAAAAAACAAGATCTATAAATATAGAAAGATATGCAACAACGGCAAAGGAAGTTCAAGATGGCCACTTGTCTGACCACTTGTAATAAGATTCCTTATAATAAAATAAGATTTTTTATATCACCTACGCAAAAAACATATGATTGCGCGGAAGAATATACGTATTTTTGCGCGGTTACACTTTTGACTAATCATCACTTAAAAAGTGTTGCAAGATTGATTTGTGGGACAAATTCACACATGCGCACACTAGCGCAGCGTGAGCTGTCATTAGTGATGTACATGTTTTACTATTATATGATTATCGTTTCGCCCTTCTTAGAAAAGTATAGAATGTGATAATGCATCAGAGATTTTAAATAATTAATGTGGACAAGAGAAAGAGAACATATATAATATTTTAAATAATATAATTACACATATTTGTAATTAATTTCTTATAGATCTTTTACAAAGTATTAATAAATTTATTTATTCCAAATGATATAAAATTAATAAATATTTATGTAGACAATATTTAGAGTTTGGGGAAACACTATTAGCGTTACTTGTGTCATTCTACATGTTTATATCTAATTAGCGCTAATAACATCTGCCCGAACGCAACTAATGTATGTTTAATAAATAGCATTTAATATATCAATATTTTCTACAGCAATAATATTAATATTGATTAAAGATATAAAAAATGCATTCGGGCGTTAAGGAACGTCCCATATTGAATTTGAAGACGAGAGTGTCGGAACTGATCACGTGATCTATGACGTAGTGTTCGCATGCACAGATAGGTCCCGCCATAGGATTTGTCCTACAAACCTCTCAACACTGCTTAAAGATTGCTCTCTCTTGATCGTAACGAATAAGAATGCAGAGAAAGGACGTTAGCAATGTTAACATTTTTAATACTTTTAATTTTATATACGCGGGCTAAATAATGCGTCATTGTCATAAATATTTTAATTTCTCTTTTTCTTATATTCGATATGAATATGGTTTTGAAACTTGTCAATTTTTGTAAGAGTTTTGTAACCTAATTAAATTGAGCATTAATATTAGAACTTGCATCAGATTCTTGAAATCTTGCATTAATTACAATTTAGTTCCTCCACATCTAAAAAGATACACGAATATTAGAAGTTTAGCTTTGTTTAATAGTCATTCTTACAGAAGATTTCAGAGAATACAGGTTAATAATGTGAAAGCAATTTTGCAATTGGAGTTGAAGGACTCTTACAGTCACTTACATTGTATCAGATGAGCATCTTTGATTGTTCCTTTAAAATCCATAATGTTTTGTCAGTCTCCATGGTTTGCGAATTTTTCAAATATTTAGACAACAATATTAACGATTTTAATTTTTATCATATAAGAAAAATTGATAAGAAAATTCTATGGTTAAAGGAAAAAGATTTGAAAGATAAAAAAGCAAATATTAAGCCAATTTCTTACTTTTGTGCTTCGAATAATGAATTGCTAAATAAAATTATATCTAACAATGTCATTAATGATATTTCTTTACAGGATATAGAAAAAATACATACTTCGACTGAACTGTTTGGGGATGCGGCTTCTCTAGACTTTTTAAATAACAAATGGTTCCTCAATTTGAGCAATATTGACATACCTTTAGAAGTCCAGTATCTGCTTCAGTTGGGAGAAGGCTTTGACCTTCCTATTACTAAACATAATATTGAGAGAACATTAATTGAGTTCATTAAGAATATTGAGAATAATATTATTGGTCAGAATAATATAATTAATTTTGTTAGAAATAATACGGTTTCAATTCTGGAGAAGTTTCAGAATGATTTTCCTAGGATTGATTCGAATGATAAATATTATTTGATTGGTTTAAGACAACAAAATTATTTGTTAGAAATCATCCTGAAATATTAATTTTTAAAGCAGATAAAGGTAATGTTACTGTTGCTCAAAATAAACTAGATTACATATCCAAGATGGAATTGATACTTTCAGATAAAAATACATATGAGTTGATAACTAAAGACCATACAAAAAAACTTACGTATGATTTACGTAACATGCTTAATAGGTGGAAAGGAAAAGGGTTAATAGATGACTTGACGTTTCGGAGGTTGCGTACTGATGGGATCATTCCTAGAGCATATGGTTTAACGAAGATATATAAACAAAACTATCCTCTGAGAATCATTGTTTCATCTTTAAATAGCCCATTATATAATCTATCATTATTTCTGCATAACATCATTACAGATTCTATACCAGAGACTCCTAGTTTTATAAAAAATAGTTTTGACTTAATTAATAAACTTAAGAATGTTAAACTGGAACCAGACTCTATGTTGGTTTCCTTGAATGTGGTATCTCTATTTACTACCTATGATATATCTATAGATTTGGCATCTGATAGTGTGGTTGTAAGGTGGGATGCTATATCCAAGAAGACTGAAATTCCTTTGGACGAATTTTTGATTGCCTTTCGGATGGTTTTAAATTCTATGATTTTTATTTTTAATAAAAAAATATATAAACAAATATTTGGGACCTCCATGGGTTCATTCTTGTCATCTGTTGTTGCAAATATGGTTTATTATGCAGGACTTTGAAAAAATGGCTATCAGAATGCTGCCTTGTCGACTGCTATTTTATTATCGATACGTTGATGATATTATCTTAGCTGCTCCGTCTGAGAGTGTTTGTGATATTTTGGATATTTTTAATTCGTTGCACACTAGATTGCAGTTCACCATGGAGATGGGCCTTGATAAAAAAATAAGTTTTTTAGATATGATTATTGAAGAACGGAATCTTATTTTTGATATATGTCGTAAAGCAACTTTTTCCGGTAGATTTCTTAATTTCCATTCACACCATCCACTTTATCATAAAAGAGATGTAATTTATGGAGTTGTGGATAAGATTTTTTGTTTGTGTCATCCGAAATTCCAACAAAATAATTTGATTGACGCTGTTAAGATTTTTTTACAGAATGGGTATCCGTTACGTTTTATTTTTTCGATTATTCATAATAGAATTAAATATCACATTAATAAGATTCATAATTTGAATAAGAATAAGGATGACATTGAGAGATTTTTTACGATTCCATATGTTAATACGATATCCGAAAGATTTATACCTATTGTTAACATGTTTAATTGTAAATTGGCTTTTACTATTCCTAACACATTAAGAAGTTTCATAAAGAAAGGAAAGGATGATTTAGAGCACGTTCAGGATCAAAATGTGGTCTACAGAATATCTTGCGAGGATTGTGTGTCAGTTATGTTGGCCAAACTAAAAGACAATTAAAGATCAGATTGCATGAACATGTTTCTGATATCAATATAAGTTCAAAATCTCCATCAGTAATTTCTAACCATCGTATTGAGGAGAATCATAACTTTAAATGGATATATTAGATGTAGAGCCTTCATATAATAAAAGGTTGATCTGAAATGGTCCATATTAAAAAACAGAAGCATGGGATAAATAGACAAAATGACATGGAGTCTTTGCCGGAATTGTATTCTGACATTATACATTCTCTTTCTCCTTCCTAACATCTTTTCTCCTTTTTTTTCCCCTATTTTTCCGTTTTTCGTTCTCGAT
>NW_011626482.1:401714-413673 GCF_000204515.1 Acromyrmex echinatior
TGATCCGAAAAAAATCATATATAATTATATATACCCGAACAAAATTATATATATATATAATTATATATAGATTTTGTCTGAATCATATATAATTATAAGGGTGGTCCAATTAAATCAAACATCTTGAATATTTCGCTTATTTTTGATAATATAAAAAAAATGTTTCAAATGATAATGGAATTCCGAGGGAGTTATATTTTGGTCACATTATTTTTTTTCTAGATAAAGGCATCAAAAAGATGAAAGTTATTTCCATTTTTTTAATTGGAATTATATGACTTTTTTTAGGTTATATGATTCCTCTAATCATTCTGCATGTAAAAGTATTAAGGTAAAGATATAAAAAACTAATAGTTTATGAAATATTTTATATACTTTTTATGAAATATTTTATATACTTTATTGCGGAATATATTAACATAAAATGTTAAGTAAACTATTAATTTTTCGATAATCGTATCTTAATACTTTTATGAACAGAATAATGAGATGAATCAAATGGTGAAAACACAAAAGAAAACACATAGTTGCTTAAAAAAATATGCAAAATGGATAATTTTTAAAATAAGTAATTATATGTTTTTTTTTTTACCAATTGATTCATTTCATTATTCTGTTAATGAAAGTATTAATATACGATTATCAAAAAATTAATAGTTTATGAATTATTTAATATTTTATGTCAATATGTGCCACAATAAAGTATAAAATCTTGTAAATTGTTGGTTTTTTGATATTTCCATCTTAATATTGTATTTTTACATGCAGAATAATTAGAGGAATCACATTATTTAAAAAAGGTTAAATAAAATTCCATTTAAAAAAATAGAGGTGACCTTCATATTTTTTTGGTACCTCCATCAAGAATAAAAACAATGCGACCAAAATACATCCCCCTCAAAACTATTCCACTTTCATTTGAAATATTTTTTTATATCACCAAAAATAAGCGAAATATTCAAGATGTTCGATTTAAGTGTTGATTTAATCACTCTATATATAATTATATATAAATTCCATTATAATTATATATAAGTTGTATATATTTATATATAACTTGTATATAATTATATATCAATATATAATCATCACAAATCCATATATAATTATATATTATATATTATATATTAGGTGTTGGAATTAATTCGTAGCGTTTTTTAATGAAAGAATGTTATTTATTTCACATGAGCATTAAAAAATACATTAATGAAAGTACTTCCCATCACTTGTAAAACGCTAGGAATTAATTCCAACACCTAATATTATATGAGCGATTTTTTCCCGGGTCGATATCGGAATTTCGTTGAGATCTGACGGTTCCCTGGTAAAAAAATGTCTCTGAAAACTTCATTGAAAATGTCTGAAATCATTTTTCAGAGATTTTTAGTGACATTCAGAGACTTTTTCAAAGAAATTAAGGGATTATCAGAGAATTCTCCAAAAATCATCTCCAAGTGTCTAAAAGTCTCTGAATTTCGTTGAAACTCGAAAATTCAGTGATGTTTTGAAGGTAGAATTTTCATGGTTTCTCATTTTTCAGAGACTTTCAGCAAATTCTCTGAAAATTATTCCCAAATGTCTAAAATTGAATTTTACTGAAATTCGGAAATTCAGTGGTGTCTCCGAAGATAAAATTTTCATGACTTTTCATTTTTCGGAGATTTTCAGCAAATTTTCTGAAAATCATTTCCAAGTGTCTAAAACTCTTCGAATTTCATTAAAATTCGGGAATTCAGTGATATCTCTGAAAATAGAATTTTAATAGTATCTTACTTTTCAAAGGCTTTCAGAGGATTCCTTTGAAAATCATTTTCAAGGGTCTGAATGTTCCTGAATTTCACGCGAATTCAATGATGTTTCTGAAACTTAAATAGATATAAATAACACGCTTTATAGTTGAAGAAGTGGTGTAGTATGTAATGTAGGAAATTTATAATCCAGAGGTCCCAGATTGGAATCCCATTAGGTAAGTGTGTTTTTCAAAATAATTTCGGGTAAAATCATTACATATCTTGGAATAACTTCTGTTAAATAAAGAAACAAAATTTATAAGTCTTAAAATATGAATTTTTTTCAAGTATTACATTGAAAATTTCTGAAAAATTCTAAAAGTCTATGAATATAATGTAAAAAATTTTATGAAAATCTTTAAAAGTCACCGAAATATTCTGACAAATATCTAAATTTATGCTAAAAATTTCTCTGAAAAGCTTTGCAACGTGTCCGAAAATATCGACATTTTCAAGAAAATTTTCAGACTTTTTCAGAAAAATTCTCGGAGAAATTCAGAGAAATTTTTTCACCAGGGTTTTTCAAATAAGGCCACCATAATGTATCCGTCATTTTGAATTTTGGAAATCTGGCCACGGATTCGTGATCAGCGATTCCGAGAACCTCCAAAAACATATTTTCATAAGATTTACGTCGTTTTTTGAATTCGGATCTGCCATATTAGATCCGCCATTTTGAATTTCTGAATTTTGGCTTCAGATTTGTAATCAGTGACCTTGAAAACCTCCGAGTACCACTTTTTCAAGTTAATCATAAGTAAGGAAAAATGTATGCTTCAAAGGATTAAGCATCAACCAAGTATATATTTAAATTAAGGTTTCTATAAATATTCATATCTAGATATTCGAATATCCGAAATTGATTCCGATCCAAGAACTCAAAACCGTATTATTTGGGTAATCCGGATATCCGAATTATTCGGATTCTCGGATCTGAATTTGGATCCGGATCTAAATTTAGATTCGGATCTGAATTTAGCTCCGGCTGAATTTAGCTGAATTTAGATCCATGTCCAGAAAGAAAGAAACGTCGATGCATTTAATGAATTTTAACATAAGTTATTAATTTTTAAATAAAAGTTGAATTTTACATAGTTATATAGTTGAAGAAAAATAAAATTAAAAAATATAAATATAGATTCATACAGAATTATACAAGCACTTAAAATCCAAGACCATTTAAAGCATTTGTTTCTATAGGTTGTGTTTCTCAAATATACCTATAATATTTAATATTGTTTATAAATATAAATATTTAGAGAACAGACTCTCAATCTTAAAATAGTAATAACAAAGATGTACAGGTTAATAAAAGAGGCTAATAAGAGATGTACAAGGCTAATAAGAGAAATATTTGTCACTTTTACGCTCAGATTAAATAAGTGTATAGTATAATGACTTTAACATACATTGTCAGTCACATTAATGCATTCAACCGAATTCGCTATAAGTTTGCTACGAATTCGAAACCAAATCTAAGAACCGGATCTGGGTTTGATTTTTACTATTCGGATCTCAGATTCGGATATCTTAGAAAATTCGAATCTCCGGATAATCCGAATTTGAAGCATCACATTTATTCGTATTTCGGATATATGGATATCTGGGTAGCTTTAAATCCAAATCAATCTCTAAAGCTTTAATTTAAGTATCATTTCTGTAATACTAAAAATAACTGCCAAAATCTTTATGATAATATCTTAAAAAGATTGCAGATTCTTTTTATAACATTTCATTAATCTTTCAATAAGGTTTCATGTGCAAGAATCGTGGATATTTCAGAGCTGTCTTAGAAATGTTGCAGACAATTTCACAATTTTTATGAAATGTTTCATTTTTCTGTTGAAATATTTCTGAGATATTTCTGAAAACTTTCGATGCTATAGGATTTCTTATATTTTTTGAAGTAAGGAATTCTGGTACTAATCAAAATTACGTCACATGACAAAAATATATAAAAAGTAGAGTTAAATCTGATAATCGCAAGACCCCCAGCAGAAATTGAACCTCATAGCTATCTAATCATGAGATAAAAAAGTTGTATCTTATAGCTACTGTTTAGTTTTTCTAACTATTAGTCAGTAATGTAATGCTCACTTCTCCCAATAGCTATACGAAGAAAATTAATTAATAGTTATACATAAAATGTAACACAGTTACGACATGAAAAATCATAGCTAGTAATGTTCTTTTAATAGCTGTATAAAAAAATTATCTAGTAGCTGTCTATCCTACACTAGACAGCAACTAAATAGAAAAAAAAATTTTATTAGATTATTTTTTCTTAATCATATTTTCTACCTAATTCCTAGATATTTTTTATTAATTAGATTTCCTCTCCATCTTTTATTGTATTCTCCTTAAGTGCTGAATGAACAGACCAATAATACTTATGTTAGAAAAAAACTTTTAATATCTTGTATAATAGAATCTTTGAACTCGTGACTCGATCCACAGTCCGGTTTTTGAGTTGGTCACCTAATGTATTGCTACACTGTCAGTAGAGATGTTTCGAATTGTCTATATCAGGAGACATGGTAGTGTTTCAGCGCTAAAACAAGCGCAACAACACTATTGCGATTCCTTTACGAGACGGTGAGTTGCGGAGGATTGAGATTATTAAATCTTAATAACGGCCGATTAGGTTCTACATACGCTCAATTGATGTTCACTCAAATTATGTAATAAAAGTGCTTTCATTTTTTTCCTGCGAGCCCTACAAGCGATGCAAAGTCCGGATGTGAAACTTTTCACATAGAATTTAAGATACGTCATCACTATTACTATTGTCATCGTCGACCATCGTTGACCAACCAGATACTGTTGCACGTTTCGGCGCGAGAGTGCACTAGTCGTGCAGTTAGAATGTAATGTTAGACGTTTTGGCACGAAAGTGCGTTAGCAACGTGATTCGTGAATCTGTCATCCGTCTCTATACCTCAAAATATACAAAATTTTCTACAGCTGAGAGAGAATTTTGCATTGCCGACTGAAAATAAATTTTTCAATTGGGTTTGTATTTAGGTTAGAAACAGTTAGATTGCTTAAATTGTAGATTAAGTTACATATTAAGTTAACGAAAAGTGCTTTGCGCGTTAGATTTATTAAATACTGTATCGCAAATAATATATCCTATCACCTCACTTGTATTGTTTGTATAATGTTTATTTGGAGCTTTTTAGTTATAACTTGTCAAAAAGATTCGATATTAGATGTCAGTTTGTTAATAATGTTCTGAAATTGGAAATAAGTAATTCTTATAGAGAAATAGATTTTATCCTTACACAGTTGTTCCGACTCACATACGATATATCCCATTGCTTACCTATCAACATCTGTAATTTCTTTTTTAGTAGACAAGAAAGATCTTTCTATTTCCTTTATGTACATAAAAAAAGAATTGATTCTAAGTGTTACTGGTTAATGTTAAAACAGAAGAAGGAATTGTCAAAAAATTGTTTTAAATACATCAAATCTATTTGCTATTATCAGAAAAGAAAGATTATTCATAGTCTTTGCACTCCAATAGGTTCAATTTTACTAATACAGTCAATGAAATATATATTGAACTTCAAGTTTTTCTTTCATCGATCCCTTCTCCATCATTCCTCTCATCAAAAAATAGGTGGTTCGTGAATCTATTATCCATCTCTATACCTCAAAATATACAAAGTTTTCTACAGCTGAGAGAGAATTTTGCCTTGCCTACTGGAAATAAATTTTCATCGCTACCTTTTTATTATAGATATGCAGACGATATAATTATGGCGATACCTACCACTTTGATTAATTCGATTCTCGACATTTTTAACTCTCAGCATCCGAGGATTCAGTTTATTATGGAAGTCGGTGACGATAGGTTAAACTTTTTGGTTATTACTTTAATTATTAATAATAATAAAATCGAATTTGATTGGTGCCATAAATTAAAGTTTTCGGGGAGGTACTTGAATTTCTTGTCTCATCATCCGATTTCTCAAAAGAGGGATACGATTGCCAGGTTGATAGATAGAGTGATTTTACTTTCGAATCCTAAATTTCATCTTGATAATTTTTATTGTGTAATTAAAATCTTTTTGGAGAATGATTATCCGTTAGAATTAATTTTTGATAGCATTAATAAATAATTGAAAAACATTAATTTTAAGAAAAAGAAACGGGATAATAATAATATCAAAAGCGCGGGGTCTTCATGATTTACTGTTTCTTACGTTTCGATGTTTTCCGAGAAATTCAATAGATTAAACAGCGAGGATATTAGAATATCATTTTGTAATGTTAATAAGTTGCATGAATTTATAAAGGTACATAAGGATCCCCTTCCACATGAAAAGAAATTTAATGTGGTGTACAAGACCTGTTGCAAAGATTGCGATGCGAGCTACGTGGGATAAACAGAAAGACAGCTGAAGACGAGAATAGCTGAGTACAGGAATCATATTTGGTGGAACACAATCACATATTTGACCACATATTCGATTATAACTGACTACCGATTGGAAGAGGAAGAAGTTCCACGAGTTCAATTGGGAAAATATTGCAATTCTGGAAGAGGAAGAAGTATAGAAAGAGATTGGTGCCAGAGATACTACACATCAGGAGACAGACAGAGTGGCCTCAATCTGCAGATTTGGAGGGGCTTCCCGAGGCTTACTTTCCAATTGTAGACGGACTATAAATATCGGAGCGTTGTTATTGCCAGTTAATCAGTGTATTATCTGCACAACACTAATATTGTAATGTTGCTGTAATATTACAGCGATATTGTATATCAGAAGCATTGCAGCAATATTACTGTAAGATATATTGCAATATTACAATGATATTGAAGCAATATTACTGCGAAATACGTCACATTGTAATATTGCTGTAATATTGCGACAATATTGTAACATTATATATCTCAGTTAAATATTATATTAATATGGCATTGCAAAAATACTACAATGTGATATATCATATTGTAATATTATTTCGATATTGATGCAATATCGTGATATGTCATAATGCATTATTACAGCGGCATTCCAGCAATATCATCATGAAATATATCACTCTGTAATATTGTTTTGATATTCATGCAATATTGTAATATGATATATCTTAATGAAGTATTGTAGTGATATTGTCGAAATATTTTAATGTGATGTATCATTGTAATATTGTTCCGATATTGCTGCAATGTTGTAACACAATATAATGTATTATTGCAGCAACATTGTGGCAATATCACTGTGAAATATATCATACTATATATAATATTGTTATGATATTGCAATATGAAATATCACAATACAATACTGTAGTAAGAATATACAGAAATATTTCAATGCAATGTAATTGTAATATATATACATATATAAATTTACATTATTGTTATTTTATTGCGATTATAATATTGATAGCGCATTTCCCAATTGTGGGACGCACATGAAAATACATCTGTGTGTCCGTGCGTGTGTGACTCGAACGCAATGCCTTATTTTTAAAAAATAATATGTTCAGATAAATTACTTTCATAAACTTTACTGTTGTCTAAATTGTACGAAACATCTTTAATATGATTTTAATAATGCAATTTTTTAATAAAAATTATTGAAAACGGCAATAAAAGAAGTGGGAACGAAACGCTGTGATTGATTAGTGTGTCACGGTTTGGCAGATTCAAATTTTTAGTACGATAAAACAAATCATTTCGTTAAATTAACAGTTTATCAAGAATAAATGACGTGGGTTTCGTTAAGGCATAATGTACTGAAAGTGTCGGTGGTTATGGTTTCAGATTTTTTGCTAAAATAACTTATTTAATGTCGCAGAAACTCGTGATGTGAAAGCCAAACAGTAAGTAAACATTTTACATTAGTTAATACAATTTACAATAATACGTATAAAATTATAACTAATTTTGAACAATCATTTTTTAACAATCATGACAATGTGACATAACCTAACTTTTATGTCAATTTTTGGTACAGAGATGAAAGTGAAAATTATGTTTAATCCATCTCGATAATAGGCATAAAGTCTTTTGAAGGTGACAATTCATCTGTAGATCAATTGATAATTTTTATGTACAGTATTACGTAAGAAAACATATCCAATAATCATTAATGATATTATTACTATTTTACCAATATTAACCTCTACACATTGACTCAATAATTGCAACAGATTCAGTTGATACCGATTCAGAGGAAATCGATTCTATATTTTGTAAAGCTTCTTTTAAAATTTCCATTTTCTGTCGTTTCAAAACTGCTGAACGAACTGGTTTCGTATGGCATTGTCTCCTAGGTTGACAATCAAATATATGTGAAAGAACTCCTTGCTTCAATCACACAGGTGCATTTGGATCGAATCGTACTCTCATGTAGTTTTCTATATCTTCTTGCAGCTATAACAGAATATTATTATATATTTATATTTTTATACAAACACACAGAAATTTATATTCAAATACTTACATTAAAATAGTCTTCTCAAAATAAGGATAAAGTGAGTGATACAGTCGGAGTATCGCTCCGTCTTGCGATTTCAAGCCATTTCTTTCTAATAATACCTTTCGGTACCGATAAAACTTAAAGGGCATAGAAATAGTTGTATATTTACACAAGGGAACAAAATACCACTGCATTTTCATTATTTCTTCCACTTTATCCATTTTTCCGCTCATTTTCAATGGTTTTCAAATGTAACTGTCAAATCACTTACTGAACCATGACGTCAGAATACGTCGCTATGACATTACGCAAAAAATGGAACGTTTCAAATGATGATCAAATTTAAACTCGTTTAAAAAATTATTTAACGATTTTTAACGACTTTTATTGTTATAACTTATTATTGTATTATTTTTAACGCTAAAATATTAATTTAAAACAAAAAACGAAAAATTGGAGGATCCTATTGAGACAAGAATTAAACTTTAAACACAATAAAAAGCATAGACAATATAGGAATAAGAGGGAATAACGGATTTCAACTTATCAGAAATCGTATATACGTCCATGGTGTGTGCAGTTCGGCTACATCACACTTACTTTTTCTCCTCGTCGTCAATAGTTGACAAGGGCTACCAACTATGAAACATTGAACATAGGGCGGTATCATAGTCCGTTTTTATTTTAAATACGGCCTATTATAAACTAACTTTTAAGTTATTTTTTTAGATGGAGAGAGCAAAGGTTTAAGGTTTGTTCGCGTCGCATGCTTATTCCTTCCATAGTTCGAACCATAAAGATCACGAGACGATAGGATGAAAGATATATATTTTGAAAAGTGTTACTGTCTTCAACCATGTATTCGTATTACACATTTTGATTTCGATACTAACCGGGATCATCTTTTTTTTCAAAGGCGAGTGCCAATCAAAACTGAGAAGAAAAAGAAGCAAAAGAAGGGACAAAAAAAATTACTGCGCTGTTCGTTCCGATCGAGCCTTGATCGTGTGGAGAAATAAGTGACAGAGAAATAACACAGAACAATTTTGTCGAGGTAAAGGTTTATTTTGAATTGATTAACAAACAGCTTAATGGGCCCCCTAAAGTATTCCATAACTTCAAAGTTGTTAATGCTTTCGAAAATGTTACAATCAAATACTACGTATGCCATCGTTTTATTCTTGTTGTTCATTCAATATTAAACAAATATAAAATATGATACATAGGAGTACCCGGGTTATGTTTCTGAATGCATAAATATTAAAATGTATTATTATGACATTTTATTATAATTTTAGCTATATAAAAGCCCGAGGTAATATCAGAGGAGACACAGTAGTGTTTCAATGCTAAGGCACGCGTAGCGCCGAGACGTGTCTCTTTACACAAGACGTTGAGTTGTTTTATTCATTTATTTTTTAAAATATAAAATTTTGTGACCTCTATTGTTTTTCTTATTAATTTAATTATAATAATTGTCGTTTTATTTAAACACCTTTTCATTATAATTATAATATTAAAGAAGTAAATAAAATAATGAATAAAATATTTAAGGTATGCATTCTTTCGCAGGTTATGGATCGTATTCTGATCGGTATAAAAACCGTTTAATTCAATAACAAACTACGTATGATTTACGCAGAATTTATGAACAAACAATATTTCATATAGATGACGAAAATATTAATCAACATTTTTCAATTAAACAAAAGCTTCTTATTGAAAATGAAAATATTAGACGAAACTTGACAACAATACAAGAAACACTTCTTCGTGATACAAATCCTAATAATAATTCGATTGTCCAATGTTTAACTGACAGATGAATTCGTTGATGATGTAATCGATAATGTAATTATTAGTGATGAGTATTCGGTGTTTAATTTGATTAACGATAAATCATCGAAAGAATCATTGACCAAACGTAGTGAAGATAAATTATTGGATTTTCAGTCAATATTATGAAAATATTATGAAAAAATCAGATACAGAGACATTTTTAAGGCTCCTGAGTAGTCTCAGCGGCCATGTTGGAATCGTGACGTCAGAAGCGAGAAATGACATGTTAACTTATATTGCGTGCCATTTTTAAATAAAGATAATTTGGATGAAACGAAATGATCAGATCACTTTAAAACACTTGTAAAAATCAATAAAAACTGTTCTTTCCTCCCCAGTCAGTAAATGATCGTAAAAGACACGTAAAGTGAGTCTATACTCAAAAAACATAGTCCGACAGCTGTTAAAACGAGTAAAAAGAAACATAGCTAATGTAACTTAAATTTGTTAATCAGACATACGTTCTATATTAAAACGTGATTTTTTAATAAAACCGAAAAAATAAAAATTCAAGAAAGAAAAAATTTTCTAAACCAAAAATTTCATGATTACAATTCGAGATTTTTTTAACAGCAAATTCAATTCTTCCTTGACAAATTAGTTGTCAGACGGAACTCTTAATCTTAAAAACTAGAACCACAGTGATTTTTTGAAAAAAAATTATCTCGGCTCCTAATAATCGGAGGATAATCTTTTTTTAAATTCATAGAAAAATATCAGATTTCGAATGCTTCACACAGCTATTTAATATGATGCATATTAACGAAATTATTTTTATTTTTTTATATGAAAATAGATACCCACTTTTTAAAATCGTTTTATAATAGTTTAACTGCAAAAAAATCGTTTTATTAAGCGTACGTGATAGTGCAATTGTTGAAAAAGCAAAATTCCTGTAAATTGCTGTGCGACTGTTCAAAGATGAAGAAATTAAGTTTTCCAGATAAGAAGATGAAGAAATTAAGTTTTTAGTGAACAAATGGCTTTTTACAAAAATTAATGAACATTTTCAGGCTTGTTCAGGGCTAGATTTTCGTCATTACGAAGGCTACATTTTACGAGAATTTCATTTACGTTTAAGGGGATGCTGGAGTGTCCTATTTTATCATTAAATTTTAAAAGCACCTTTCTCATAACTGTGTTTATGGACTGAAAAATCCTTCTCCACAATTAAAGTATCGACAACAACGCAAAGCGCCAGCTTGATTTGAATACGAAAAACGAAAAAAAATTAAAGATTTACAGTTTTGTTATCGGCTTCTGTAGTCAACACATCACAATATGTGTTGCATATAAGAGTTTCAGATCTTGCACGTTCATGAAAAGTAGCTAGCGTATTGCGGAAAACCTAAACGAACAATCCCATGTTTTTAGAAACGCGGTAGAAGTTTTAGTTTAAGAGAAAAGTGCATCCAAAAATTTCGTTTGTATTACGAGTGAAATTGACGTGAAGCCATGAAACTGAGTAGTATTTTAGTTCCGCGATATTCCGACAGTGGCGCTGTCATGAAAAGTGCGTCGCTGAACCATAGAAATGATCTGAATTATCGACCTACTCAGGCCTATATCAATCAAAACGTGCTCTGGTCAAAGTTTTTTCTTTTGAGAGGAAAAATAATAAAATAAATATGATATTAGTTATTTCAATTTTGTTGAAATAATTTCTTCCTAAACAAGAAACATACCATATTATTTACATATGAATACAAATGAAGATAATTATTTTAATTATACTGTTCTGTCTTTTACATACATTTTATTTAGTAAATTATTGATGCATAGATATAAAATGACATATATATATTAGGTGTTGGAATTAATTCGTAGCGTTTTACAAGAGATGGCACAAGCAGTACACTATTTCGTTGTTACCTATAGTTCTGTATACAT
>NW_011626482.1:427708-448682 GCF_000204515.1 Acromyrmex echinatior
TTTGACTCTGATCTTCTTCGAGTAATGCCTCTAATTTTTTGTCTTCGAATTTTTTTGGCTGTCCAGAGCGAGGCTTGTCTTCAACACTGAAATCTCTATCCTTGAAACGTCGAAACCATTCCCTACATGATTTATCAGGAGCAGTGTCACTATAAACAAGCATTCGATGGGCTTCAACTAAATTTTTCTTCCAATTAAAGCAGAAAATTAGAACCTCCCGCAAATGCTGCTTGGTTAACAAAATTCGACATTTCAAACACAGTAAAAATCAAGGTTTGTGTATGAAACTCAAAGCGATATAAACTGAATATTATTAGCAGATGTCTAACCTCTTCGAAAATCAACCAAAAACGCCAAAATCAGTCACTATGAACCATTTGTGGGGAATTCTTAATACCTCACTAGCGCAGCGAGTGTAGAAAGCTTAAGGATTATGGTAACGAGTTGCCTAGCAGCGTAAAAAAATAATAAAAAAAGAAATATTATAATAACAGATCAATAAAGGTGTTCGTCCTGTACGATCATATAAAATTGTGCTCGTGAAATAAATATTATTATTACCAGTTACAAATAAAGACTCGATTATTTTTTTTTTTATCAGTCAAAAGAACTCTGACTTATCCATTGAGTCACACATTCCCACACATTCACAACAGCCGGAGCCATCTTTTGAAAAACGGACCGAACTAATTTGTACTCCTAATATATAATTAGTAAATGATAGACATTACATTTCTATTATTTTATACAGGGTATCCCCGGCCTATGGGATTGCCTCTCATAAACAGGTAGAGCGGACTGAACAAAGTCAAAAAATTCTTTGCCATTTTGCAATTTTCGCAATATTTTAGGAGATATTAATTTTTAAAATCATCAAATAAGCATGTATCCATGCGTACAATCGTTAAGACAAACGTCCATCGGTCGCAGTCGCTTATTGCACAGGGAATAGAGCGAACTGCTAGAATCCCTATAAGAGAGTCACGACAATCTTGTCAAAACTTTCATTGGCTTTGAAGTAAAATGGCGGAATCAAGCATCGTATATATAGAGTGTGTTATCAAAATCCGGACAAATCGAACAATTTCTTTAAATAAAATATTTTTAATGAAAAATTAAATATTACAAAAAACTTTTTACATGTCACTTGGGAGATCTTTGTAGAGCAATTATTCGATATATTCCGCATTAGCTTGAATGATGGCCTCTATTTTCGGTGAAGTGTTCGCACGCATGCTGTAATGTAGCACTGTCCATGCCAACGAATGCTGCCTCAATAGCGGTCACATTGGGATGCCGAGACTTGTTTGTGATTCTTTCAACTACGTTCCATACGTAATAGTCCAAGAGATTTAAATCTAGGTTGTTGGGTGGCCAGAATGGGAGCCGAGGCGAGCAACTCGGCTTGTCCTGGCAGTCTCAGAGAGCGTCTGTCGTATATTTAATGTGTACGATTTGTATCGAAGATTCTTCTCGGCAATTCAACGCATTGTTGGCTTGTTTACATCAACATCGATGCTAATTTTCGCAACGATTGCCTATCCGAAATTAGTGCTTGAGCCCTTTCAACGACTGCGAGGGTTCTGCATCCTCACAATGCGTTCTTTTGAGTGACTCTTCCTCGCTGACATACTGGAACCTTCGTTGGACTAAAGCCATATATTTTACCACAACGTCATAAACGGTTGATCTAAGGGTATCCAAAGGACCGAATTATTACCGTTGCTGAGTTCCCAGCGCTCGATGATCGCGGCTCTTCGATTATATTCTGCACTTGATTTCAACATCGCGACCATTTTGAGAATATAACTGTTTACTAGAAACATCAAATTTTCTCGGATGTCAACAACAACTTCTGGCGGAAGCACAATATAGCGGAAAATTTAAATTGAAATTTGGCCGGATTTTGGTGACGCACTCTATATATAATACTATTATATTTCCACTTTAACTATCATAAACGCGGTGATTTAAATTTTAGAAATAATTGTGAGAACAGAATTTACATTAAATTATATAATATTGACAAGTACAATTTATGTTAAATTATTAAATATTGACAGAAGTATCTGTTATGTATAGCTGAACTAGTTTTACTCTTTTGGAATTTTAAGATATATGAAATAGGTATATGTTTATAAAAATTATGCGTTTCGCGGGTTTCTTCTGTGTCCAGATCCATTCTTGGAATGCCAATGTTTCGTGAACCTTGCAATCCACTTCATCAGGGTGAGGAGCAGCCTGATACTGTATCAGGCTGCTGATACAATAACCTGAGTGGATTGCAAGAAATAAAGGCAAATATACAAAGTCACTATTTCTCTAGAATGTTCACATACGAGTGGTGCAAAAACTCCGTATCTGATTGGAGAAACTATTAGTTTGCAATTTAATATTCAACATTTCAGAGATGAGTCTTTTGTTCAATTGTTTTTCTATGTCTAAAATTTCGACATTATCCCATTCAAATTCATGACTGTGATCCAACCTATGCTGAGTGATGACAAATTCACAAGAAGTTTTTCTATTAATTTGATTTTTCTGTTCCTTTATTCTCATTTTTAATAAACGACCTGTTGCTCAAATAGGTTGTATCACAGTCTCGATTTTGTAATTTATAGACGACATTCTTATTAGAATTTGAAAGGAGTCTGTCTTTCTGAACTTTAATGACCTTATCCACTTTGTTGGGGCTACGAAAACAAAGATTAGAATTCAAATTTTTCATGATGTTCTTGAATTTCTTTGAAATTAAAAGTAGATAGGGGTGAACTAGATCTTATTTACAGACTCATCCTGAATACCATTATCTTGTTCTTAGTCACATTATGTATTAATGATTTTAATCTTGAGTTGATAACATTGAAAATAAAGAGGATAATCGTTCTCAAGAAAATTTGTAACTATTAGTTCAATAATTTTAAAATAATATTTCGGATACGACAACATTACGGCCATCTACCATGCCATGATTACGCCTTTTTTTGTGTTAAAGAATGAAGAGAATGAAAATTGAGAAATCTACCGAAGAACATTGGTTTGTGAAATCAAATTCTATTGTACTTTAATTCTTAATTAACGTTACGTCTAGAAAATTCAATTCATCCCCACCTACCCTTCCAACGTAAATTGAATTCTTGAATGCATTAAGTTAAAAGTGTTAAGAATTTCATTAATCGACTCGTATGGAGCCGCCATTGCGATATTATCAACGTATTTAATGTAAAAAGAGAACTTATATCCTAAACTTTCCAATGCTTTGTTCTCAAGAAATTCTATTAGATCAGCCATGGAGAGAGCGGAGATCCCATTGGAGTGTCAAATTTTTGCTGGTATGTATTATTTTCAAAAGTGAAAAAATCGAAGGATCAATTTTACCGCATTTAAAAATTCTACTTCCAGAATCTTAATAGTTTTAGCAATATGTTCCCATTTTTTCTTTAAGCATTTTATAACTAAATCTACAGGAATAAATAAAAAAGTAACATCTAATAAGATGAGTATATGTTCATCATATCTATTAATATAATATCTAATAATATAATATTTATTAATATAATATCTATTAATATAATATTAGGTGCATTTAATATTTTCATCAACATAAAACTATTTTCAATATGACTTTGTGGTTTGGGAACATATTGGTTAATGATGTCTTGAAAACGATGTCAAAGAATATAGCGGGCTGTCAATGTAAGAAATAATTAATCTGAACTACGAATCTGGTTTATGTATTTTTGGATATGCATAGGCACTCGACAATGAGCCCATCACTCCTATATAAGTTTTTGTAAGTTCAGCTAGAAATGTAATCTTTTCTTTCCTAATTTTTTAACCTGTACCTTTATTTACAAGGCTCAAAATTAAATCCCTATTCACTGAAATGTATATGTCAGTGTCTTGTATGTTATTTATGCTATTTAATATTATGTAATCATTCCTATTAAGGACAACAGAAATGTTCCCTTTGTCCTCTTTAGTAAAAATAACATTAGGATTATTTTTGATAAAAAAAATTAGTGGCTTTATTCAGGCGTGATAATCTGTTAATCGGATTGTTGGAAGGAGTAAAAGAATCCATATTCTCGATAATAGGAATAGAACAATTTCTTAGCGAGATTCTTAAATGTAAAAATCTGTTTATAATGTTTTCGATGTTTTTAATGATCTCTAAACAATCGTTTTTCGTGTTACTAGAAGGTAAAGCAAAATTGTTCCCTAATTGTAACAAGCATTGTACATCTGTTGGAATCAAAACACTAGAAAGATTATAAAATAATTTTTCTTTAACATTATATAACGAAGAATGGATGTTATCTAATTGAAATTTGGATGGATAAAAATTTCAACAGATGAAAAGACAGAAATTGTTTAAATAATTCTAGAATTCTGTGAAAACTATATAGGAACTGTGGAAATGAATCGATTTAATATTTTTAATTCTTATCCTCACTCTGCTTCGAAATTAACACTGCATCTTTTTGTCAATTCTCCTATATTCTTTTTTAGAAAACCAAATAAAATAAGCATTTTGTTTGTGGAAAAAAGAATTACATATGTGAATAGGAATCCAGCAATATATCTGTCTAGCAAGTTTAAAAGTTTTTGTTCTAGAAAAATGCAAAGATCTGAACGCATTGTTTAATTCTACATGTAAAATCTTATTGATAAACCTATCTCTCGCTTTAATGTAATTAAATTTTGAGCTTAAATGCGCAAATTGAGTATTAAAACTATGTATACCGTTTAAATGTACAAGGAAAATTTTTGTATCGACATACAATGTCGAAAATATTATGTACATTAGTGGAAATTCTTGTTATAATTGCGCACTTTCTGTATTGACACATCCCTTATTGCATTTATATTCTTTTATTTGTCATTATAATATTTCTTTTATTACCTCCGAGGAGAGAAAAAACAGACCTTTTCGTAATCTTTTGTAATTATTCCTGTCAAATTTTTTGTAAATTATTTTAATATCCTTAAATTATAAACAGTTTAATTTTATTTAAAAAAAATATTTGAAAAAATTGTTTATCTCTAGATATGAATATACAACTACAATACATTTTTGCGACTAGTTTTAGATTCATTGATAAAAATACTATTTCACAAGAGAGACGTGAAAAATTTTTAAATAAATTTTTCGTAAAATGAAAAAAATATTTCTTTAATATACAGAAATGTTGTAAACTCAACAAGAACATTTCTGTAATGTAAATAAATATTGTATTAAATGCAAACGAAATATTTTTTATTTGTAAGGAAATTTTTTATACATAAAAAAAGGAAGAATTTTTTTCATGTAAAAAAATTTTTTGTTACATATATAAAATATATTTCTTTTATTTAAATAAAAAATTTCGTTGCACAAACTATGTCTTTAATTCTAATAAAAAGGGACAACCACAAAGTTTCTTCAAATGAAGAAAACTTTTCTTTTCATTTAAACAAATTTTTTTTTTTAATCGAAGAAACTTTTCTCTGGATGTAAAGTTTAGTATTATTAAAAACGCAAGTTTAGTATTATTAATCTTGATCAATTTCATCCAAAGCAGCACGGAAAGGTGGAAAATCACTGGTGTGTTTATAAGTACATAATTGTGGAGCAATATACTGGATGCATATCCTCATTTCTCGCGTCATTCGATCAAATTAAAAAACCGCATCCTTGTTATAATTATAGAAATTGATTATCGAATTTGTTGTTGTTCGGCGGATGTTATGTAAGCAACAAGTCAATAAGTTAAGATATGTGTAATATGTGTACGTCATTTGTCTATTGCAAGAAAAGTAAATTTTTTATTAATAAATTAAAAGATTAAAGTAGAAGAAAAGGAAATTTGATCAATCTTACGTTGAAATCAGAAACAGTAAAATCCAAATGCGCAATTAGAACTCAAATTCAAATGAGAAAAACGCGAAGACATAAAGAGGATATTTATTTATTATTGTAATTACAAACAGACCAGAGTTGGGAACGTTATCTTAAAAGAATAATGTTACTGTTACAGTTTTTTGATAAAAATAACTCGTTATCGTTACTAACTACTCATTTTAAAAAGTAACGCGTTACCGTTACTTGAAAAAGTATCGAATCGTTACTTTTTTGTTATTTCTCGGGAAATTGTTAAATTATCTTCTTCATATACAGTGCTGATAACATTAAGATTATTCGACGCGTTTTTGTACAAAAAAACCGAATCTGACAGAAACAATCGTCAAGAGCTAAATTCCACAGTTATTAAATTTAAATTAAACACTGTTTTTAAACTTTAATGTCATTATTTTAAGATTCATTTTTAGTACTGAAAATTTGTAGTAGGAATATATGTAATGTGATTTACAGATTTTCAACTAATAGTAGCTAGCAGAATGCAGTCTAAGATATAAAATAAATATATAAATTATTTTTTAAGAAATAAAAATAAATATTTTATAATTATGTTTATTGCAAACCTTTGCATAATAATCTTTTATTATACGTAATACAACATTAATTTGTAAATATATATTTATATACTTACACAAGCATTTAAAAGTATTTATTTTGTTATAACAACGACACAACTTGGGTAATTAGAAGTACACTTCTAGTACACAAAAGCGAAACATTTTTCAGCGCCAACAATATCAAAATATGATCTAATTCAACGTATCTAATAAAAATTAAAATAACGATAAAAATAACGACTGAATAGTTATTGTTTCTGAAAAAATATTAGGTGTACAAATAAATTTTAAAGCGTTTTTAATGAAATTTAATATTTATTTATTTAGAAACGAAAACACACTTAATTATCAAAATAATCTCCATCATTATCTATGATCTTTAGCCATCTTTCGGACAGCTTGCGAATTCCAGAAGCGAAGAAGGTTTCGTCTTTCGATGCGAATAAAATTATCTACCCATTTTCGCACTTCTTCAAATGCTTGAAAGTGTACACCGGACAAGGCGTTTTGCATTAACTGAAATAAATGATAATCAGAAGGGACTATGTCTGGGCTATACGCCGAGTGCGACAGAACTTCCCAACCAAGAGCTAGCAACGTTTCCTTTACAGGTTTACCAACATGAGGCCTAGTGTTGTCATGAAGCAATTTCACAGGACGTTTTCCTTTGCCAGTAAATGGACGATTTCGTTCGATTTCTTGATTTAAATGGATCAATTGTTGACTGTAGCGATCACTGTTAACCATTTCATTCGGATGGAGCAGTTTATAATATAGCACATCCTTCATGTCCCACCAGATGCATAGCATAACTTTGCTGCTGTGGATGTTGTGTTTTGGCGTTGATGTAGTGGATTGTCCTGGATCCATATAATGTTTTTTCTTTTTAGGATTATCGTAAAAAATCCACTTTTCATCACCAATCACGATTTTCCACAAGAAAGATTTTCTATGCTGTTTATTGTACAGATTCAAACACTTCTCAAGGCGATCATTTTTGTTTTTTTCACTTAATGCATGCGGCACCCACTTTCCTTCCTTCAGAATCTTTCCCATCTGCCGTAAACGAATTGAAATATCTTGTTGAGTTACTCCAAGTTGCTGTGCAAGTTCATTTTGTGTTTGACATGAGTTTTGATCGAGTAATACTTGCAATTCATTGTTTGTAACCTTCTGAGGAGCACCACTACGTTCTCTATCGCTAACATCAAAATCATCCTCTTTAAATCGCCTAAACCAAAACTTACACGTACTTTTGGATACAACATTGACTCCAAGAACAGAACAAATTGATTCATATGCTTTAGCAACGCTTTTTCCTTGATGAAATTCGTATCGAGTGCAGTGTCGAATAAATCACTCGCCATTTTAAAACCATTTAATTTTGAGATTAAGTTTCCAATTTTGTAATGTCAATTATGTTTTTTAATAGTACACATTAAGCGCCACTACATATCAAAAGAGCGCGAAAATATTTGAATTCTAAGTTTAAATTATACGTTACACAAAAAACGCTTTAAAACTTATTTGTACACACAAAAAAATATTATTCTATTGCCAAGAAAAGCAATTATTCATTTTATTTTTCTTCTTTTAAATAATGGTTACTTTCAATAAAGAATATTTTCTCGCTAGTAGTCTAAATTCATCTCAAGTTTTAGAAATACTCAATATCATGTACTCAAAATAAGAATTTATTCTCTTTTGAAGTATATTATAAAATTTCATCGGAGAAAAGTCAGATTTGATTAACTTGAATATTTAATAATATATTGATGTAAGAAAATTTATTTGGTCAGAAAAATTTGGTATTCGTATATTTCTTTCAATTCTACACAACAGATTTAGGAAAAGCGAAACTAGTTTAGAAACAAGAAATTTTTTTCTTGTTTGAAATAATTCATATTTTCAATTTAAATAAATATTTATTTTGGGATTAAATTGTGCATGCAATATGATGCAACATGACTTTTTTATATTGTTCCATAATGATGTTTTTTTATACAATATTTATCTTAATTATTTTGAATTAATAAATACTAGCATATTATTTATTTATTTTGTTTCCATGTAATCTTATCAAATAATATTAGGTGTTGGAATTAATTCGTAGCGTTTTTTAATGAAAGAATGTTATTTATTTCACATGAGCATTAAAAAATACATTAATGAAAGTACTTCCCATCACTTGTAAAACGCTACGAATTAATTCCAACACCTAATAATATGAAACTGCCATCATAAAATTAAGAATAGTTACAATAGGAAATATACGTTGGCTCGATCACAAGCGTGGCGAATAGCTCAGCGTAAATGTATTAGGCTTATCATTCTAAGGATCGTAAGTTCAAATCTTGCCGGGGATGCGACGCGTTTTTCAATAATTACTTGTAGTTAATAAGACAGAATATGAGTATGCGAAACAATAAAAATATAAATTAAACTGGAAAAATAAAAAGCAATAATAACAAAAAAATTATTTTTTTTGTTAAGCTACGAAGGCAAGTCAATATGTTTTTAAAAACATAGTAAAACACTTTTTTTTTTGATCGATTCATTTTTATTTCTCAATATAGTCTCTTTTCAGCTCGATAGACTTGATCCAACTTTTTCAAGCCGAATATGATTTGTCCCTTCAAAATAAGCTTCCGTTTCGGCGATGAACTGCTCTCTGGTGGTGAATCTCTTTCCTCCAAATCATTTTTTTAGGTTTGGAAACAGGAAATAGTCGCAGGAGACTAAATCTGGCGAATATGCTAGATGGGGAAGCAATTTATAGCAGAATTCGTTGAATTTGATCATCAGTGTCGGGCACGTGTAAACCCGTGCATTGTCTTGATGGAAGAGCACTTTCTTTTTCGCCAAATGGGGACGTTTTTTTCGTTAAAATGTTGTTGAAACGATCCAATAAACGGCTGCGTAATACTCGCCATGATCGTTTGTTTCGACGGAAGGTATCGATATGAATTATATCGCGTGCATCCCAAAAAACTGTTACCTTTCCGGTCGACTTCACGGTCTTCGCTTTCTACGGAGTTGGTTCACTCGGTGAAGTCCATTGTTTTGACTGTTCCTTCGTCTCGGGTGTGAAGTAATGGATCCATGTTTCGTCCACAGTAATGAATCAACGCAGAAATTTATCTGGATTACGTTGAAATATCTCCAAACATTATTTTGAAATCGTCACACAGTCGCGCTTATGATCCACAGTGAGCAAACGCGGTACCCATCTTGCTGATAGCTTTTTCATACCCAATTGTTCGTGCAAAATTGAAATCACTGTGCCATGTGATATGCCTGTGGCCTCAACAAGCTCGCGCACTTTCACTCGGCGAAAACAATATCGTGGACTTTATCGATGATTTCTGGCATAGCAGCCTCAATTGGACGAGGTACATCACATGTGGATGTACGACCACGTTTAAATTTATTCACTCAAATATACAAAATCCAACTTGGCTTTGATTTCTTTCGGCATTAACCTTTCATATGTAGATGTTTGATCATGCACGAAACTAATTTTTTGTCATTTTGCAAAAAATACAAAGGTTGTTCGCTTTAATCGTCTACAGAAATGAAACCACGCGATGAATTTCTCAAAATTTGACAGTAATCAGCTGAAAGATGCTACTTGTCAAAAAGTAATGTGACATAACACTATGAATGCCCTCTGATAGATTTTCTAAGAACTTATTGACTAGTATAATTGTAATTTTCTTACAAGTAAATATGATATTTAATTCAAGTAAAGGAAGAATTCTTCTTAAGTAAATCGAATTTTTGATTTAATTTAATATTCTTGGTTGAGAAATATTAAATTTTCTAGAATTCAGAATATATTTTGAATAAATCGGATGCTTGTGATGAACTTATATAATAGATTTGCGGATATATGAACTTTTGAAATACTTGGAAGAAGTCATTATTATTTGCGTACAGTATATATTTTTCTGCGCGTATAATGATGTTATCATTACTGTTAAAGACAGAAAAAAGCAATGATCTTTACTGAAAAAATGTAACGAAAAAGTAACAGCGTTACAAATAATGCATTACTTCCAACTTTCAAAGACAGACTTCAATAAATAATAATAAGATTCATCAAGACACTCTGTTTCCTTTTTTGTGAATTGATACCATTTATTTATTTTTTAATATATTAATTTTTTAATATATGTAACATTTCAAAAATTCTCCTTTTATTATTGGGTCGGAAGAAAAATTCTGCGGTATTTTGTTAGCTCAAAATTGTATACAGAATATATTTGTTGTGAAATTTTCGACTATCTGATGTGAAAGCTTAAAATTTTTTCTAAAAGTTCGTCTTTAAAAAATGTTCCTACAACTTTTTATTACTAAATTACATACGGATTAAATAAAAGAGCATTCTGATTTTCGTTGCTCATAACTTCATTAAAAATCATTATTCGCAATTAAAAAATCTGATTCTTAGAACTGAATCTTTGCTCTATTGAACGATACAATTACTAATTTTTTAAATGTAGAATTATGTATAAGTTTGAGTTAAAAATGACATTACACTGTTCTTATAATTATTGCGCAATGATTAAAAAAAGAATAAAATTTCATATTTTAGCTTAAATTTATATATTATATTTTTTTAAATTTGGCACTTATATCGGAAAAGTACGTTTCGGCTTTAAGAATCTGCTTTTTCTTTATTATATTACGATGATTTTTAATAGTTATGAGCATTCAAAGTCAGAATGCCCCTTTTTACTTAATCGGCGAGTAACTCAAGAACAAAAAATTGTAAAAACATTTTTAAAAAACAACTTTGTAGGGGGAAAGCTTCAAGCTTTTATGATAGATAATCGAAAATTTGCTCAAATTTTTTTTTGACACGCTACCGACCTACAAAGTGCAAAGAAAATTTTTCCTTTTTTTCAATTCGTAGTCTATTTTCTATATATAAAAATTACAAAACTCACATAAATTTAAAAAATATAGTAACCAGTCGAAAGTAGAAATTTCAAACTTTAAAACTCTTTTTTTAAATTTAAATTTTGATTATTATTAACGAAGATATTGTATATGAATACAATTTTGAGCTGAAAAATACCGCAGAACTTTTTCTCCTCAATATAATTTATTTCAGTATCTAAAATCATGGTATAATATCTTCCCAATCAAACAAAATGGTTATAATTTAAAATATAATATGTTGTAAATAATCGAGGATAATAAATAACCAATTGTTTTGATGAATCACTTAATGTTGTTTCTGTGTTCATTCACATATTTCTAAATTCATAGCTGCTTCTTTGTCTGTCCTATATATAAAGCATTACAATTGATGCAATTTATTCTGTATCCAACAATTTGAATTGAAAATTTATCTAATTTATATTTATATACTTTTATAAAGGAGCGAAATTATTAAGATATTTATATATATATATATGGTGTATTAGGAAAGAAAAATAAAATAAAAAATTTTTTTTGTAAAGTTAGAATCTGAGTTAATGACATCACTGATTATCATTTTTGTAAGAAACAAGTTTATCATTTGATTATATATCTAATTTTTTTTACGTTACTAAAAATAAAGTCTGACGGATAATCATTTTTTATAAATATATTTATCATTAGAGTAAAAATGCTCGTATATTTTTAAAAAATTAAACAATGTCGTGACTTATTTCGAGCTTATAATTAGAATAACTTTAAATTAAAATAATTAACATTAAGAATGTAAATACTAAATAATATTCTACACAAACATTTCGACTTATAAAGTCTCTCTCTCTAAAGTTCTTCAGTGTTAAAACGCAGAAATATTAAATTAACAAACCAAATAAATAACAAATACAATAAAAATTTAAAAAACCATCAGTGAAATATCAATATATAAAAAATTCAAATGTCGAAAAGTATTATGACAGATTAGAATAAGATATCAAATACTTCAGTCAACAATAGATTACATTCCTCGATAAAATAATTTCGCTAAATTTCTCGGTTGAAATCAAGAAGATCAGTTTGTCACACACTTGTATCAAACGATTTAAGAATTCACTAATTACGAGTTATTCACTAATTATTTTATGATATTCTGTAGATATCTGAGATGTATTAAAATAATATATTATTAATGTGAATAAGAGGTACAGAATTAAATAATAACTTACGTTAATTTATATAAAATATCGTAATTGAAACTCTCAATTAGAGATCCGGTCAAGTACATTAAAAATTAGATGTTGACTGTTACTTGTTTGAAAATTAACTGATGTAATGTATAGGTCAAATAAAAGTATGATAAGTCAATAAAATTGAATGTAAAAACAAGTCTGTTCAAAACTGTGATAATTTATGTTCAGTGCGATGTTAAAAAACATCGCAATAATATAAAATTAGACAATAAATGAAAACACGGGCAATTAAGATCCTAAATTCGCAGTAATTGGAGCGATTCATATATTTCTCAATATTACATATATATATTAGGTGTTGGAATTAATTCGTAGCGTTTTTTAATGAAAGAATGTTATTTATTTCACATGAGCATTAAAAAATACATTAATGAAAGTACTTCCCATCACTTGTAAAACGCTACGAATTAATTCCAACACCTAATATAACAAATACCGTACGTTTCAGCTTAATTCAAGCCATCTTCAGCAGTCTAGTATAATAAAATCTCTTGATGAATAATTCCAAACATCTTGGTAATCTCGTATAATACAACTTTCTTAATACAATTCAAATAGTCATAAATCAAAGTAATCGAGTGCAAAGGAGTCTCAAAGAAGCTTATCAAATCTGAAGTATGTTACTGTTATTTAGTTGTTAGACTAGGTGCGAGTTAAATAAAAAAAATAATGTATATAAGAAAGACAGTTACCATAAAGAAAGATCACCAATTTATTATAGAAACTTATCTACTGCACTCCATAACTGCACAATGAAATATTATAAATTAAATCACGACTGGCAAAAAAAATATCACAACGCCAAGCATTTTTAGCAACTTATTCACAGCATCAAAGCAAAGTCACGTATGGAAATTAACATGAAAGATTAAATATTATAAGTACGGAAACAACAATGTTAAGAAAGTAAATGTCGTCAAATAAAGAAAATACATAGATAGAAAATTAAGTAAAGTCAAATGATCCCAAAACCGAGTTAAAATTTATTTATTATGTTATGTTGATCGCTCCATTTACTGCGAATTTATTACCCTTAATTGCCGTGTTTTCATTTATTGTTTAATTTTTATCTCAAGAGCCCAACTTTAATTATTCTTTGTTAATTACGTTAGCCGAAACGAGATGTATTATATTATTTACTTTGGTTAAATAATTTCTTTAAATTAATTTTTGTAACGTTTGGTATGACACCAGTGTTATTGTTGAAACAATGGATTAAATATCGCAATGTCATCATAAAAAGCATGGTTTGTATTTTTAAAATTTTTAAAATTTGTTTATAGAAGAAGATTGTTCTGCGACATTTAAATAGGATTTATTATTTGGATTTAAATTTTCACCATTCACATATGCGTAATAAATATAATAAATTGACGGATTCTTATATCCAGAGAATTCTTAATGATTGAACTTACCGATGCGTTTAGAATACTACACAACTCAAAAAGACAAAACACAAACTCTGATTCTATTCATAAAGATTTCTTGTTGGATTCCTATCTATCTTTGTGATGCATTTTTTATCAAACAGAATAATTTTCATAGACAAAAGCATAAAGAGGAACATAAGAAACTGGACAAGAAAATTAATTGGTTGATTAACAAACATAATAACGAAATTTCTCCAAGATTAAACCGTTCAATATTTTTGGACTTGCTCGGATAATAATTTTTATTCTTTTTTTAATAATTAACCGTTTGACTCTGGGAATAACAAGAGTAATTTTAAAGTAGACATTATATTTTTTTCTTTTCCGCCTCTGAATGAATATTCAGCATTGTTTTGTATTAAGAAAAAAGTGGTTTGTGAATTTGTCAAATATTACCATCCTGACTGAAATCCAATTTCTATTACAAGTGAGGAGCAATTTTTCATTACCATTTTTTGATTTGAAAAAAAGTTGTTTTGAATTTATTAAGTTGATTGAAAATAATGTTAAAAGACTAAGTAACTTTAATTTGCTAAATTTTAGAAACCATTCAATCTCTGTCATACAAAAAATTGTTTTCATGAAACCGATGAACCATTATATTAATAGAAGACTAATCTTTTTATTTAAGATGACTAAGAGTTTTATCAAGAGCAATCAAAGAATATTATTTACGAGAGCAGATAATGATAATGTGTTGCTATGGACCAGGACGAATACAAATAAAAAATGCTCAACAAGTTAGAAGACAGTAGCACATACACGATTAAGAGGGATCCAACAAGAAAGCTCACTGAATCAGTAAGGATTTTATTGACGAGATGGAAGAATTTGGGTTTTATTAATTCGATCATATACAAAAAACTGTATTGCAGTGATGGGATATTTCCTAGATCCTATGAATTCCTAAAGATTCATAAGGAGAGTTATCATTGAGAATAATAATGTCATCAATTGATAGCCCTTTATATGCATTACCTTCGTTTTTGCACAATATTATTAAAAACAACGTTCCGAAACCGCACATTGATGCTTCAAATTAATGGAAAAATTAGATTGTCGTTCTTTAAATAATAAATACTCATTACTTTTACTTGATGCAATATCGCTTTTTACGAACATTCCACTGAATTTAGCTGTGAAAAATGTGTCAGATGTTTTTTATTTCACATTCTTGCAGTATATCAAAGGACGAATTCATTAAAGCTTTGTGGTAGTACTAGAGTCTACTTTTTTTACTTTTGATGATAAAATTTAAATTCAGAAGTACGGAATATTCATGGGATCGCCATGTTGTCGCCCTTCATCGCAGATTTCGTTATGGAAGATCTAGAGAATGAAGCTTTGAGAAGATTTGGAACTGAGCTACCATTTTACTACAGATATGTGGATGACATCGCGACTGCTATCCCTAATCACTTAGTTGATGAATTCTTGGAGATATTTAACTCGTTACATCCAAGATTACAGTTCACGTTAAAGATTGATGGTAATTGTTTGAATTTCTTGGATGTAACTATAATTAACGCAAATAAAAAATTAGAATTCAATTTGTATCACAAACCGATATTCTTGGACAGGAATTTCAATTTGTTATCTATCCATCCTCTCTCACAAAAGAGAGATGTTCTAATGAGCATGGTTGACACAGTCTTTTTATTTTTTCATCCGAGATATCATATGGAAAATTTCAATTTTGCAATTAAGACGATTTTTGAACAATGATTATCCGATCAAATTTATCTTTGACACTATTAATTTAAGATTAAGATCTCTTTTAAAATGTAAGACGTTAAAACAAGTAGATAAATCTAACAATAATGAGACTGAAGACAAAATAATTTCTTGGTTTTCTATACCTTTTTTACCGGATATTTATGATAAATTTAAAAATATTACTAAGAATCTTAATATCAGATTATCTTTCTTTAGTTTAAATAAACTTGACGGAATCATCAAAGCTCAGAAAGACGTTTTACCACACGATTCTAAGAAAAATGTTGTATACAAAATTAATTGTAAAAGTTGTAATGTTTCCTATATGGGACAAGCGGGTCATAAGTTAAAGACCAGAATTAATGAATACAAAAATGATATTAATAAAAAAAAGTGGTAATTTGTCTGTTATTTCAAAATATAGAATTCCATTAGAATTTAATTGGAATAACACAAAAATTTTAGATAATGAGAGATTTTTTGATAAAAGATTGGTGTCAGAGATGCTCAATATTAAAATGCAAAAAATGGATTAAATTTAAAATCAGATACTGAATTCTTGTTTATACGAACATAAATTTTAACTCGGTTTTGGGATCATTTGATTTATTTAATTTTCCATCTATGTATTTTCTTTCGATGACATTTACTTTCTTGATATTGTTATTTCTGTACTTACAATATTTAGTCTTTCATGTTAATTTCCATACGTACTCTGCTTGAATAAGTTGTTAAAAATGCTTGGCGTTGTGATATTTTTTTTGCCAGTCGTGATTTAATTTATAATATTTCATTGTGCAGTTATGGAGTGCAGTAGATAAGTTTCTATAATAAATTGGTGATCTTTCTTTATGGTAACTGTCTTTCTTATATACATTATATTTTTTTATTTAACTCGCACCTAGTCTAACAACTAAATAACAGTAACATACTTCAGATTTGATAAGCTTCTTTGAGACTCCTTTGCACTCGATTACTTTGATTTGTGATTATTTGAATTGTATTAAGAAAGTTGTATTATACGAGACTACCAAGATGTTTGGAATTATTCATCATGAGATTTTATTATACTAGGCTGCTGAAGATGGCTTGAATTAAGCTAAAACGTACGGTGTTTGTTATATATATATATATATATATGTAATACTGAGAAATATATGAATCGCTCCAATTACTGCGAATTTAGGATCTTAATTGCCCGTGTTTTCATTTATTGTCTAATTTTATATTATTGCGATATTCTTTAACATCTCACTGAACATAAATTATCACAGTTTTGAACAGACTTGTTTTTACATTCGATTTTATTGACTTACTTTTATTTGACCTACACATTACATCAGTTAATTTTCAAACAAGTAACAGTCAAGATCTAATTTTTAATGTACTTTTTAATATAATGACCAGATCTCTGATTGAGAGTTTTAATTATAATATTTTATATAAATTAACGTAAGTTATTATTTGATTCTATACCTCTTATTCACACTAATAATATATTATTTTAATATATCTCGTTCTACAGAATATCATAAAATACTCGTAATTAGTGAATGTTTAAATCGTTTGATCCAAACTGGATTCTCGATTTCAACCGAGGAATTTGGTAAAACTATTTTATCGAGGATATGTAATTTAATGTTGACTGAAGTATTTAATATCTTCTTATCTTATTGTAATCTGTCATAATACTTTTTGAATTTTTTTATATATATTGACAACTGATGGTTTTTAAAATTTTTATTGTATTTGTTATTTATTTGTTAATTTAATATTGCATTTCTGCGTTTTAACAAATGCAGAAACTGAAGAAGCTTTTGTAAGTCGAAAAACGTTTGTGTAGAATATTATTTAGTATTTACATTCTTAAGTTAATTATATTAATTTAATGTTATTCTAATTATAAGCTTGAAATAAGCCACGATATTGTAGGATATATTAATTTGGGATGTTTTTCATAATAAACAGAATGTGAAAGAAAGATAGCTCTATCTACTAAACGATATATCACATCTATCTTATGATGATCACAAAGGATAATTCGAAAAGAATGATAAATACGTGTATACTCCAGAAAAAGTTTTCTTATGAAATTAATTTATAATAATTTTATCATTTTGCATTCTCAGTGAAAGATCAAGAAAATTGAGACATTTGTCTGTTCGGTTTAAAAAAAAATCTGTAAATTGCAATCTACTACAAAAATTATTAAAGATTTTATAATGTCATTAACGGGTTTGAGAGGGTGATCATAATAATGTCATTTACATAACGATAATAAATTATTGAATCTAAATTAATAGAATTGAAAAGCTTTTTCCTTTAGAAAAACTATTTCCCCTCGCAAAACTATTTCCGCTATGATGGAATCAGAAGTGACCTCATTGGTGTTCCAAAGGTCTGTTGATATATTTTATGATTAGAAAAAAAAAAGTTTGATGAAAGAATATAATTCAAAACTTCAATAAATTTTTTTTAAACAGAATATTAGTGTTTAAAGGAAATTCAAGGAAATTTTTAAAAGAAATTCGAGGAAATTTTCGCATTTCCGTATGCCGTTTTGGAAATTGATCAAGATTAACAATACTAAATTTATATTTACTTTTAATTTTTATGTTATGTTTATAACGGAATAGATTCTTTGCTATTAAGAATGTGAAATTTTTTGTAACTATTAGTTGAAGAAAGACTGGTAGTTTCGAAACATACATTATGAATGTTTTTGTATTATTGATTTATATCATTAATAATAATTTAATTTAAAAAAATCTTTATCAACTCAATTTTATTGACATTATTTATACCTAATCGCAAAAAATTAATTATAACTTGAATCAATTTGAATTGAGGTAAATCAATTCAGTTTCAAAGTTAAATATGGCGAACTAATCAGGTTGCGTCAAGAAACATTTCCTTCAATATTTTTCTTATATTAAATAGACATTGAATTTAGTTCTATTAAATATTTATAAAGTTAGCTATTATTTATAACATATAAACGTATTTATATCAATTAAGAGAGATTTGATATCCACTATAAAGTAAAGCACTAGATACATAGGTATTTTCATCCGCCATTTTGGTTCCACTTGATTGTCATAGTACGATTAGTGATAAGAAGATCCCGCTCATCTTAAATTTTGATAAAAATACATTGAATTGATGCATTTTCGCGTAAAAATAAAGATTTGACAAGAAAAGTGTCATTCTAATTCGCAAACCGAGATATTATTTTTTAAAGTCGACGCCTTCGGGTTAGTAAATCTGTCATAGCAATAGTTCACTGCTTTAAAAACACAAATTCATTGCTTTTAAAATATAAATTAAAGCACTATTTTAAGATAATTTATGTTTTTATAGTGAATCACTTACTAATGACTGATCTACTTTTCTAATCTAAATAGTCGTCGATTTTATGAATTAATATCTCGGTTCGCGGAGCAGAGCGACATTTTTTTCTTGTCAAATCTTTATTTTTACGCGAAAGCGCATTGATACAGTAAATTTTTCAAAATTTGGGCTCTTCTTAATATTTATTTTTTTCATAACCGTACTTTAATTATTAATCAAGTAGAACCAAAATGGCAGATGAGAATATTTACATATCTAGTATCTTAGTATAAAGTATAGAGAGCCTGCATTAGAAAGTCGCCAACTTGACTCGTGACTAACTTGAATCGCTCGCTGATTGGTTCAGGGCACATGTAGCTCGAAAAGGTTGGAATTTAGTGGTGCTTTTCTGAAAATCAAATCGATTCTTCGATAATCGATTCATTTTCGAGGCCACAATTTTTTTATTCGATTCAGGAGAAAAAAAATCGAATTATTCTAAAGAATAGAAAAAAAACGCGTTTTATGTAAAAATACAGTAGAGCCTAATTTTATCGAAATTGAAGACCCTTCAAGCTTTATCGTACTGCTTTTCGTGGCACAGTATAACGTATCTAATGAAAAATGACTGATCGAAAAAACGACTATTAGACGTTTATGCCGTCTATGGTTTACATTGATAAGTATTTTAATCCCTTTTCAACCAGTAGAAAATTTTATTTCTATTAGAATGTAGTAATGCATTCTTTGCGAATAGAAAGCCGCCGATACTGACATAGGTTTCTTAAAGCGATACCCCCTTATTTCTCATAAACTAATTATTGTAAAAAACAGATTATGACTTTATTAATACTAATAAAATCATAATCTGTTTTTTAAGTAATTAAAGAAGTACAAACGTATAATTCATGTATTTGTGGCTTGTTTCTATACCAAATCAATTATAAATAAATTATATGAATACAAAAATAAATACAAAATAAAATTCTTACGATTTTCTTTTGCAAATTGCGTGGTTTAAATAATAATGATTATATTATTAATAATATTACGTTATTTTAAATGCTTGTAATTTCCTAAATCAGTTTTATTTATATTATTTCTTCTCTTAGTTTTTTCATAATACGATTTTAAATTTAAAATTGGAGTGCAGCATAAAGCGCTACACCTGTCTGTAAAATAGATCATGGGCTAACTTAATCTTTATAATGTTGTTTTATAATGTCAAATAGCTTTATTGGACCCTGAAGATAATCGTGCATATATAAAAAATCTCTTGGAAAATTATAGCGTTACATATTTGCATCTTGTTGAACAGGATAAAGTAAATATGCATATAATTTAATAAAAATGTTTTATAATGAAGTGAAAAGATTTTGAAATATCTTATATACATTCACTTGTAAGTATTTTATACAGTTAATCCCTGTAAAAAAAAAAGAAAATAGGAATACATAGCATTACTGCCTACTGTGTTAGTTTTGGAACCCATTTTGTCAGACGCTCATTTTTGCTTACCTTACAAAAAAATTAATTATTGCAAAATTGCAAACAGTATTGTAAAAACTATTTATATTGGGAATAAGTTTCCGCCCATTGCATAAAGATGTCGTTAGTAGCATTGCTCGTGTGTTTAATAGAACGGCAAGACATGTTTTTGAAAGGTGTGTATTCAAACTTTTGAGCCCAATATATGGCATTCGTTCGAAGCGTAACAAAGAGTAACTTTTTTTGCGTTGAAGATATCGGAATTTATTCCAAAAAAGCAACATTTGCGGGAAGTTTTACTCCATTATTTTATTTTAAAGAAAAGTGCTGCGGAAACGCATCGTTTGCTCGTAGATATTTATGGTGAGCATGCTC
>NW_011626482.1:448912-464334 GCF_000204515.1 Acromyrmex echinatior
GTGCCATACAAATTGAAAGAGAGAGACATGGAAAGACGTTTGGTCATCTGCGAGATGCTTCGTCAATGACAACAAAGGATGGGTTTTCTACATCGTATCGTAACTGACGATGAAAAATGGATCTACTACGATAATCCTAAATGCTTGAAGGCATGGGTGATGCCAGATGAACCAGGTCCATCAACGCCAAAACGAAATATCCATGCTTCGAAGATTATGTTGTGCATCTGGTGGGATCAAAAAGGTATTATGAGCTGCTCAAACCGTCCGAAACCATCACTGGCGATCGTTATCGGCTACAACTGATACGTTTAAACCAAGCTTTGAAAGAAAAACAACTAGAATGGAACAATAGGCACAACAAGTTGATTCTGTTACATGACAACGCTAGGCCACACGTTGCAAAACCGGTCAAGAAATACTTGGAAAGAGTAAAGTGGGAAATTCTGCCTCACCCGCTGTATTCACCGGACATTGCCCCTTCAGATTTTCATTTGTTCCGATCCATGCAATCGGCCCTTTCTGGAGAACGATTCAATTCTTATGAAGGTATCAAAAAATGGCTTGATGAATGGATCGCTTCAAAAGAACCAGATTTTTTTCATGCGAGAAATCCGTTTATTACCGGAAAGATGGGAGAAAGTTGTCGCTTCCTAAGGAGCATACTTTGAATAAACTCACTTATATAGATTTATTTAAATAAACACATCTTTTTCATTTAAAAAGGGCGGAAACTTATTCCCATACCCAATACTATCTGATGGAAGACATTTTTTAGTTTGTACTTGTGTTTTTAAAATTTTATTTTTACTTTTTGTTTAAATAATATTGTCTAAAAATGAAGTGGTGATATGTCGGTATCGATGACTTTCCTCTATATAAAATTTTTATAAAAATTTATAAAAATATTATAAAAATGATTATCGTCACAATTTGAATCTTTTAAGCTATGTTTTAGAAAAAACGTCTAAAACACGTATTTAAGACTTTTTATAAAACATCTAAAAAAAACTGTATTTTAGAAATCTTTCTGAATAAAAAATCTTTAAAATATTTTTATGTTTATGTTTTTAAATTTTAAAATGTTATAGAAAAAGTCCGGGCAAAGCGAACGCTCTGAATAAAGCAAATATTTTGTTTTATTTTCGCTATCTGAGATAATGCTATGAGTTTCTAACTGTTGAACAAATGACCGATCGACGATGCCATGAAAGTGCGAAACAACATATTGTATAATTGCGCTAATTTGTATTTGATAGAGAAATAAAAGAAATTATATGTTTTTTTACGATTTTCGCTAAGATACGTAGTTTAATTATTAGTAATTATTTCTTCATATAATTATCTCTTCATATTAGTGTAAACGATTTTTAATATGAATTCTCTGTATTTAAACGTGTACGCAAAGTTAAATTTTTTAATTTACTGTTTAACTTATTAGTTAAATTTATTCTAACCTTTCCAAATTAACGTCAAGTAGGTTCTTTGGGCAAAATGAATGCCCCATCCTTTTTACCCGATAATATCGTGATTGCACCGAAAATACAGAGAAGACGGAGGGACAGACGATCTTTCGAGTAAACGAAAGGCATATGATTGTCTACTTCTCACTTATATTTTTTTCCACAATGCAGTATGACATTGCACAATGCAGTTTTTTTTTCACAATGCAGTTCTAAAGAATACACCGACTCACTGTCCGAAGACTGGATCCAGTACAGTACACCAATGGCTCATGAAGGCTGCATATATAAAGAATTTGACAGTTACTTTTATGATGACTGCCAACACTGATTTTGATTTTTTTAATTCTATCTTTATTGCTCGAGTGACCCATCCACTTTGCCCAGGGGATTCGGGCAAAGCGAATGATTTCTCTTTTTCTATGTTTTGACTTAAAAGATATTTAAATATTCAAGTTTTTTAATTTAATTTAATTTTATTTCAAAGTTGACTGATAAAATTATGAGAATAAGAAACTCTAAATTCGTTGCAGTGAGATTTCACTATGGCGAATAGTCAGAATGCGATCATCCTCTTTGCAGTGAGATTTCATTTTAGTTTAAAGTAAACTTGGATTACTGCAGTCAACAGTGACTTTTTAACTGCTAATAAAGTAAAATTTTCTGCTATTAAAGTGACTTTTTAACTATTTTCTGCTATTAAAGTGACTCTAATAAAGCTACTTTTCACTGTTAATTTACGTGTAAAAAAATTTTCACTGTTAAAAAAGTGATTTCTACAAATTAATGTTAATGTATTACTTTTCTTGTATAGTAGGTTATGACACTGCGCATATTTATAGATACTTCAAGAGAATTATTTGTTTTGTTGTAATAAAGTGTACATGTTAATAATATTTATATGTATATTTTTAATGATATTTTAAGCATTATAAAAGTCCCAGCAAACAAGAACGAATTGAAACGGATTAAAATGGATTCAAATTTTCAGAAATACGGATTCATGAATGTTAAAATAAAATCCTTTTCAATCCTGAATCTATTTTTATTCATTAATAAAAATTGCATAAAGCAAATGTCTATGCCTTTTCAATCTTGAATGCATTTTTATTCATTTATAGGAATTGCATAGAGCATATCTCTATGCCTTGTAATCTAAAAATAATATTAGCATTTTCTGTGCATCGCGAATACCATTCAATTCAGAATTGTGAATAGGAAGTACAGTTTTTTTAATTCAGTTAAATTCAAAAATAATATCAGCAATTTCTGTGCAACGTGAACATTGCTCAATTCAATTCATTTCATTTTGAATATGAAATGCAGTTTTTCAATCTAATTGAATAAAAAAAGTTTTATTTAAAAATAAACCATAAATGCTATTTAAATTATTCAAAATTATAAGTAAGAAGTTTTTCATTTTAATCCAATTAAGTTATAACGTAAAAATAATTGAGTTTTGTTTTTTTATTTCTCTTTGATTAGAAGTAAAATGAATGATGTGAACACACTCGCAAACCAAGTCGAACACAGCCTGAATATTAGGCTAATCACGGCGCGCGACATCGGCCAAGCGAGATTATCCAACATGTTCCGAAATCATCATTATCTCAAATGTATTCTCGGGGATGGGAAATAAAAGCTCATAGACCGTCCCTGTTCAATCATGCCTGCTGCCGACATTTCGTTCAAAACATGAGTATCTCTCGCTTCTGTTCTAATCACGCTATCTATCTCAGATAGCACGCGATCCCCTTGCGCGACACTCGAAAAGTTGACTCTCGTGTATACATTCCGCGTGCGAAAATTCAGTTCGCTTCCCGATCCCGATCAATACGGATCATTGACAGAGATTCATGCTTAACGAATCTTATCTCGAATATTGAGTGTGAACCAAATCGAAGTGTTGTCGCGTATCAATGTTTTATTATATCCTGTAACGTTATCGATATCCGCATACCGCGAAGGCATTCAATGCGTGAGAATTACCTAAGTTTCCGACGAGATTTGCTGGTCTTGTTGCTGCTCGCAATACGAATTCTTTCTAACGGCGAGAAATTATTCAACGTCACCAAATGCGAGTTACATGTGCACGTATCTAACAGAACGCATCAATTTTCAAATTACGAGCATCGCCTACCGCCCGCTTCGAACAAATCTCAATTCGACTCAAGAATAAAGTTTAAATTATTACAACAAAGAGAGTCGTCGTTATTTCATACCGAGCGAGCCTTTCATGCAAGGTGATACCAGCATCACAAACACAAAACACAACACTTATCCAATGTTGTTTCATAGTAATGCAAATTGTTTATATTTTATTATATTTGTTAAATGATGATATTTTTATTATATTTATATAATTTCGTTACTACAATACGAGAGCAAATCAATAAGTACCCGTAATAGTAATGAAGACGCAAGCTTTTCACAAAAATTTTTTTTATTTTTCAACGTAATCCCCTTTTACAAGGATACACTTTTCCCAACGCTTCTGCCATTTTTTTAACCCCACAGAAAAATACGATTTGTCGAACTCTGTAAAATAGGCCTCTGTTTCGGCGATGACCTCATTCGACATAAATTTCTTTCCGCCGAACCATTTTTGGAAACAAGAAGAAGTCATAGAGAGCTAAATCCAGAGAGTACGGTGGATGCGGCAGCAATTCGTAGCGCAATTCGACCGTGCTTTGAAATTGACCGCATCCGCTTGTTGTCCACCGTGAGCAATCGCGGCACCCATCGGGCCGACAGCTTTTTCATTCCTAAGTTATCATGCAAAATATTGAATGCCGTTCCGTACGACACGCCTACGGCCTCTGTTACTTCATGCACTTTCGTTCGGCGATCAGCGAGAATCATATCGTGAATAACTTTTTCAACGATTTCCTCAGTAACCACGTCTGCCGAGCGGCCTGGGCACTCCTCATCAAAATAGACGAACGACCACGTTTAAATTCGTTGAACCAATATCTGACGGTTGTCATAGAAGAGTCATGAAGAGTTCCCATAGACGGCATCCAACTTCGTTTTTATTTCTTCGCACATTTTTTCATCCAAAAATAAGAAACGAATCACGGATCGATATTGTTCTTTTTCCATTGTATCGGAAAACATCAAACGTTCACTACGACTTCCTATCAAATCAAGACTATTGCAGGCTATCACTTTGAAATGTTGTATGGCGTCGTTTGAAAGATAGTAGTACACGATGGTAATGCCAACTTACATCAGCAACGTCGCCTGTCTTGAAACACGAGTACTTGTTGATTTGCCCTCGTAGATTAGCTGATTGTAATTGAAATAGAGAATGAATAACACATTTATTAATTGAAGAAGTAATGTAGCAGTTAACGTAGAAAATTCATAATCCAGAGGTCCCAGATTTGAATCTCACTTAGGTGCGATTTTTAATACCAATTTGAAGTAGTTAATTTCAGATAATTATTATAAATTATCATATAATTATTATAAATGTCTTAGGAATAAAATTTGTAACCCTTAAATATGAATGTTTTTTCTTTCGAATATTAAACTAGTGTCGGCTCAGATCTAATCTATTTCAATCTATTCAATCCATTTTCATGGATTTAAAGTACGCATTAAGAAATTTTTAATTCATTTTAATCAATTCTCGATTGTTGGGATGGTATAAACAGATATAGTCTTTCAAAACAAACAAAAACCATAAACGAATTATTTATATCTCAATATAAAACTTTCAATATAGAACTTGAACGAAAAATATTAATTTATTTTAACATTGTCATAAACTTTGAAACTAATTTAGAAACGTTATTATTATAAAAATATAAAATTCATATATGAAATAAGTATATATAAAATATTTAAAATAAATTTTGCGGTATTATATCTAAGTTGTCACAAATGGAACGTGATTTTTCCATGTCCATAACGCAGGCCACAATGAAGTTATAAAAATTCTTCAGTGAATCGACAATAAATCTATTTCTCAGAATCGACTGATGTTTGAGATCGGTAATTCGAAAGGAAAGCAAGAATTCTTTCAGTCGATCGACGTTAATTGTCATTGAACGCATGCACAAATTGAGCTCGTGATTTCATCTCAAACATGATTTTAATCCTCGTTAAAATCATCAAATTCGTCGTTCTTTGTTCTTTTTAAAAACAATTCGTTACACGCAAACAAGTTGTCGTTACCGGCAACGGACAATCGAAGGTTCTAGAACAATTCAATTCGCGCACGCGAGCGCCGCGCTCCGACGAATACGTCACGCGCTGTCACCAATCCCACGCACGGATTTTCTGTCGCGCATGACTGTTACGTTGAACGTCGCTAGAAAAGAATCCAAAGCGCCAATCAATTTTTGTACACCTAATGCCACGTAATAATTACGATTGTGGCAAATTTTTATTGGATTTTTCCCAAAAGGGAAAGCTCAGGCCGAAAGCAATAAATGCTTCGATCTCGCCGTCCTCCTTCTTACTTCCAAAAAGTTCTTAGAGTTCTTAGAGTCATAATCTCGCTTCGTAAAATCGCCGTGCTAACCGTTTAGTGAAATCGCTATAAACCGAAACTTTCGAGAAGCGTCGAGAAAAATCGCCGAGATTTTCCATCACCGCGATTCCAAACTCAATTTGGAAAAGGTGACCGCTTTTAATATTTTGTTAATCTAATTTTAATTAATTATATCTTTTGACTTTGTAACTGAATACATTAAAGAAATTCTTTTGTTAAATTAAAAGAAACGGAGTTGATTTTACTGTCGTGCATCATATCAACCTTGTGCCGTTCTCTCACTCGAACCTTTTTCCGCGCGGTGCGCTCTCGCACAACTGATAAATCGACTTTTGAATGTAAAAAAAGATCGATTCTCAATGTATCGAGATCCGGCATCACTAGTTAGAATTTTTTTCACCAACTTCTTGTTAAATTAATCAACGCTCAACTCGCGGAAGTCAACACCAGTTTAATGTATCAAAATATCTCTTTCTTTCTCTTCTGTGTTTAGTTCTTACGTTGGCAATCGCGTTGATTGAGTTAGTCTTCGATTGGTGTTAATTGAGGTTGGTGAAAGAGACCCTAAGAGTAACATTAATAAGAAGATAAAAGCCATAGCTTGTGTCATTGTTACCTTAACCTTTTTTGAGCGCTCTGAGCCAATCACGAGCAATTCAAGTCACGTATCAAGTTGACGACTCTCTGATTATAAATATCTATAATATCTTTTTAGTATGGGGATAGTCAGATTATTTTCATGTTCTTGCCACATTATGGCAATAATCATTTTTTTCAAGTCGACTACTAATCAATTGATCTATTATTGTCTATATACCGAACTTAAATAATCAATTCTTAAATCATATCCAGCGTATTCAAAACTCCTGCCTTCGTTTTATTTATGGCTGTCATAAATTTGACCACATTACTCCTCTTTTTAAGCGATCTGGCTGGTTAAATATTAATTATTAATAATAACGTTTCATTCTTTACTTATGCTGCATGGTCTTTAATGTTGTCCGTTCCAATAGTTCTTTGTATCTCCGCAATCTCTTACATTTTAATTTCAGAATTTCATGCGGACTCTTTACCTGCTACCCGTTATAATAACCTGCTCTTTACTCCTGCTCACCGTTCTGTCAAATTTCGAGTTTCTTTTTCTTTCTCTGTAGCCAAATATTATACTATAACTCTTTACCTTTGGATATAAGATTCTTCTTCTCTCTTCGTTCTTCTGTTTTACAGTTCATCTTATCTCATTTCAATTAATATTGCCGTTCAAATATCATATTCACTGTAATATTGTATTATATTCATTGTAATGAATCTGTCATTTTAATATTACTGGTTAGGTCATGTACCAGCTGTATCGCTATAGCTTCGCTTTTTGCACTTGGCACTTATCTTGGTTTCTGAATTACCCACTTTATCTAATTTGTAAATGTATACAATGCAATAAAGCTATTATTATTATTATTATTATTATTAAGAGTGTGATTTAGCTTTAAGAGTTTTGCAAGAGATGGCACTAATGTCAGTATTTTCGGAGACATTCCAATTATAGCTATTATTTCTCAATATTACTTTATGATATTTAGTTGTTTATATACTAGCAATAGATGCAATAAACTTCGTGTTTGTACCATTTTAAAAGAAGCTTCCTAAAAAGCATTTTCGACATACGTTACTTTTGTTTTTAGAAGAAAATGGCTAAAGGTTATAGAATTCTAATAAAAACTTATGCTATGTTGCTCCATTTAAAACATGTGAATATTGGTTCCGTTGATTCAAAAGTGATGATTTCAATGTTAAGGGAGATGATTTGGAAGATAAAAAAATTGACCTTTTTTATTCATTTTCAAAAAGTTGATAGTCTTAAAAATATGTTGTCAAAATCGTTCATAGAAATATGTAGAATAACGGAATTATTCACGGTTTACTGAAATGGTGCATAAGTAGAAATTAGGCGCGTTTGAGTTTTGATCCGCGCGCGTACGGCTGTTACTTCTTCGAACAAAGAAACATTTAATGAAGTTTTATGAAGAGGAATTATTTTATGAGTCGCCGAATAAAAATAATTTATTGTAAGTACTAAAAAAAAAACAAAAGAAATTATACAGAAAGAAAGAAATATTCTAATTCAAAACTTTAAACGCATTTTTCTCGAAAAGTGTATTTTCAAATTTTCTGACATTGTGGAGAAAAATGGCTCAACACACCGATCTTTATTATTAATTATAATTATTTTTTCCATATGATAAACCTAAAAAAATAATAAATTTTTCAAAATTATAATAGTTTATTAGCTAGGGAAAAATAATGGTCAAAAAAAGAATTTTTTTTTATAAAGAAATAATTTTTACAAATCGCGATTATTTATAATTTTGTTAGATTTACCGTATACTTTCAACGTCATTAATTACAAATCAATTTGATTTTTTGTTTTCATATGACTAGGTGTGGCTGCACAATATCAGTTTGACGAAACCTTATTTGGATATTTTGGATTTAATCCCGGTTGTTGTCTCTCAGATATTTTAGCACATTCCGATTCATAAAAATTCATATTCTACAAAGTGCAAATAAAATATAGGTCCAAACCTAAAATTGATAGCTAAAATTGTTTTTCCAAAAAAATTAATGAGATTTTAATATATTTTATAAGATCATTGATTTTTGACCCTTCAAACCATTCGGTTCCTTTAAAGACAAAATCTGGAAAACGCAGATTTACAAGTATTATTGGACGAAAATCCAGCACAATCCATTTTAGAACTATAGAATTAAATGTTGATCGTACAATAATCATTAAACGTTTACGTGATATGTTGTTTAAATAAATCAGTTTGTGAGAAAAAAAACTAACTCAAAACTAAATCATACTTCTAATAAAGGTGGGGCACCTAAAACAAAACATCGAAATATTTCAAAAATTAAACGGTAGAGAAAAATGTTTCAGATAAAAGTTATATGATTTGAAGGAAGACAAATAATGAAAAAATTATTTATAATAAAAAAAAAATCGAGTTCTCAAGATCATATAGCCCTTGCAGAGTATCGACTATTTGAGATAATTAATTGGTCATTCTTAACAAATATAACATTCCATCATTGTAAAAATGACGTGGATTTGTCACAGTCACATAATGTAAAATAAACTAATGTTTATAATACGTCATTATTTTTGTATTATTAACGACATAAATGATTGACGTTATTAATTGATCACTAATAATGTTACCAATATGTGATTAGTTACTTAGTTAACGTCAATAAGTATGATGTTGTAAATACGTCATAAATAAATGACTTCATTAATTGGTAAAAAAGACGTCATTATTACATCTTAAATAGATCACATCATGTCCATAATTCAAAATGACTACAATTTGCTCTACCTGAGGGATGTATCTTCAATTTTTTAAATGGAATGGTATAATTTTTTTACATAATATGGTTCCTCTAATTATTCTGCATATAAAAGTATTAAGGTAATGATATAAAAAAAAACCTATAATTTACGAGATATTTTATACTTTATTGTGATACATATTGATATAAAATGTAAAATAACTCGTGAACTATTAATTTTTTTAATCATATCTTAATACTTTTATGAACAAAATAATGTAACAAATTAATTAGTGGAAAAAAACACATAATTGCTTTAAAAAAATATGTATGTAAAATTGATAATTTTTTAAATAAGTAACGTGTTTTTTCTATTATTCAATTGATTCACCTTATTATTTTGTTCATAAAAGTATAATATTCCAGGGTGGTTTTGTTTTAGATGCTCTGATAGAAAGCTTTAATGATCAATTAAATTATATTTTACAAAATAACGGAATAAAATGAATTTAATATATTATCTTATATAATAGATAAATTACACAGGCCGACAAAATTTAGGGGAGAGGAGACTTTTGTGCTTTGAACTTTGAAAGATGTTTCTGTAGAATTTTAATACGCTGAAAATGATTACATTGTCTGTTTTTTTCCACTCTCCATTTTTTTAAAAATCGCAAAAACAGTTTTTTCCGGAACTAACTTCTTCATTAATTTTTTCCAACTAAACAAAAAATGATACCAAGGCTGTTTAGCGGCATTTAACTCAGAAATATTTCAATACTAAAAATATGTTTTCGATGCTTATAAAAATGTTTGATGTAAACCAAACTTGTAAACAAAAAACTTTGGAAAAATCGTAAAAAACCAAAAAAATTGACAAATTTTGAAATGTAAAAGCAAATAATTTGAAAGAAAAAAATTATTAAAAATATCTGACAATTATACTTAGATATATGTTTCTAGTTTAAATCCTTTTTCGAAAAACTAATTTCCGATCATTTATTAAGAAGTTATTGAATTTAAAGCGCCAAAGCAGCCCGCGCGTCATCTACAGTGCGCGATATTCTCTCGAGTCTGATACATAACCACTGAATATAGGAGCATGTTGTGTAGTCCCTTTTCGGTCACTGATTTCAAATCTGAAGTAAAAAAATGTGCATTTAAAATATGTGAAGTTAAAATAGCGGATCCAATATGGAGAACAAGAATTTTAAAAAATCAGCACATGAAAATCGATATCTTAGTAGTTTTGTAAATCTCTGATTACTATTGTAATCACAATTGTTGAATTCAAAATAGCAGATCCAATGGCGATGAATAAGTAAAATGTATATGGAATGGTGATTTTAGCGTTATTCATACTGTATCACATGTGGAGATATCACCTTATTATGATAAAGATGCTAAAAATCACTGTTTTATGTATAACATTTTTGAGTTAAATGCCGCTAAACGGAAGTGCCTCGTTTGACCACGTCCTGATTTACCACAGTCCCGATTTTCTATTTAGCCGGAAAAAATTAATAAAAAAGTTACTTCATAAAAAAACTGTTTTTGCAATTCTTTAAAAAATGGAGAGTAATGAAAAAAAAAGGACAACATAGTCATTTTCAACGCATTAAAATTTTATGGAAAAATCTTTTAAAGCACAAGATCAGCCCTAAATTTTGTCGGCCTGTTATTAAATTCGAAAACAAAATCAAGTTTATCTCAAAATTGTTATTATCAACAATTTATTCAGTTTCTCTTACTTTTTAGAATAGTTCAAATGTTAAAATCTAAATATATTTTACTATAGATTTATTTTATCATATATATATAATTATTTTAATTGACGATTATTTTAATTACATTCATGTACTACCAATAATAGTTCAGTTAACTCTATAAATACATGAAAGAATTAAATTGTTTTTTAATAAAACTAAATGTTTATTTAATACAAGGAAGATACTAAAGGAACATTAAAATATTTCTTGACGCAACCCGACAGTTAGTTTGTTTCATATTTAATCTGAGATTATATTTATCTGAGTTTGAGTTGATTTAACTTGATTAAAGATGATTAAATTAATTATTTTTTACAATGTATGTCACTATAATCGTTTACGTTTGTAATTCACATTTGATCGACGAATATAAATCAATTAGAAGAAATAAATTTATTTTTAATCAAATTAGCTCTTAGTATTTGAATATTTCAGAATGAATTTACACGCACGCACGCACGCACATACGCACGCACGCACGTACGCACGCACAGTTTAACCTTTAATGACTTTGTTAATGTTAAGGTTATCTGTTCATTTTAATGGAACGCTCTATTTTCTATTGCACATTATTATAGCGCTTGTTGAGATGTTTTCAAAACATACACTGTACATATAACAATGCTTCTTTTGATTAAGAATCTCTTGAGATATTTAAAAATGCCATTAATATAAAATGCGAAACTACAACTTTCATTAAACTGAATTGTTACATCCAATATACAATAGAACGAAGAATTTGTCCGGAATATTCGTTTGTTTATTTTTTCTCCGTATTATTTAATGATTTGTCAATTGCAAAACATATTCAGATATTAATATCTATTTACGAAGCTTTTATACATACATATTCTTGTTGCAAATATTTATTATACTGTTGTAAAAAATAGTAATCAAAATTTATACAAGCAGAGAAATTAAATAATATAATGTTGGTGCAAAGGACCTCGCACAGATCTTATGAAAAAATGTTCCTCGGTTAAATTAATTAGAATTAAAATATGTTGTCCTCGACATCCTGAACAAAAGTCTCAATGGACACGACTTTCTAAATTCAATATTTTTCCATTTAGAGATGTCCGGAGACGTTTAAAGTAGAAATCTATGGTTGTATCATTCTTCACAAATCAAATATATGAATATCTTTCTGTCTCTTGTTTTCTCTTTTTCTCTATATGTACAGTCTATCAAAGAAAAGTATGGTCGGCTTTACTCAGCTGATAGCTGATAGCTGATAGAACGTATCGTAAGCCTAAATTTTTCGTAAGTCAATAGAAGAAACTTTTGTTCTTGATGCACTGTTAAGAAAGATTTATTTGTTGTTAAATTTTTATAGGAAAAAAGCATTAAGCGCCATGAGTGCCAGATACGCATCATGCTGTGCACGAGGCTGTGCTCCTTTGTACCCACCCGAAAGGACTGAAAATATCGCAATCAGCAGCTGCTAAATATTGTATATGAGAAAGTCTAAAGTATTCGTAGAGAAGTGGATGTAGTGATATAATATAGTAATGTCGATGAGTTTCCAGATTTTCGTGGCTTAATAGGCAAAATGGATAAAAAAGACGATAAAAAAATAATGAATCTGTTTTTGCGGAATCCTATCTTAACACTGTGTCAACGACAAGCAAAATTAATGTAAAAAGATTTAGATATGTATATTTGTTGCCCGTGCCGATACCGTAGACCGTCTCCTGAAGTCCTGAAAGTCGCGTTGCTCAGAAATATATGGCTCTGTTATTTAACAAGATCGACAGATTTGGACGTGAGCCGCGCTCGGACGTATTTCTCGTATCTGTTTATTCTCTCATTGATCGTGTGCTCTGAGTTTTACATATGCGCGCGCGCGCGTGTGTGTGTGTGTGTGTGTGTATGTGTGTCCTGTGCTCATTCCATAATAAATTCTTCTTGTTTTTTTTATAATATCCGTGTTGTTCATTTCTACGGGCCGGGAGTGCGTGAACGCGAGCCAGACATAACAATATACGAAACTATCCGAACCCATCTCCGTGCTCATGACATAAAATGGCGCAACACAGTGAAGAAATCTCTGTTGACTGAAAAACATGACAAAGCTCGCTTGAGCACATGAGAAGATTGATCGAGATTTTAGCAACGTAATTTTCACAAATGTTCTATATGTACACGTTGTACCCTCACGCGAACCTGGTCAACTTTCACCAATAAAATTGTCGAGCAAACAGGGAATAAAAAAAAATACATTTTTGACTGCTTCTCAAAGCAGGGTTTCGGCACTTTGTACCGGTTTACTTACAATCAGAATGCTGAAAAAAATCTCCTTGGAATCTACAAAAAGCTTTGTTACCGTCTGCCAAACATTAGTTCATTGACAAAAATGAAGACTGGATTCTGGGAGGACAACGATCCGTAGCAAGCTTTGTACCGAGTGAAAGGAGCAATCAGGCATGATTACACTGAATTGGTCGTCGCAGTTTCCCGATGCAAATCCAATAAAAAACGATATACATTAAGCACAAACTTCGTGGAAAATACACTTTCACTTTGAAGCAGCTATCTCACGAGATTTGTCGATTTGGAAAGCCTTACCGTTAGAATACGCCATCAAATTAGTCGAAAATATGCTTCGAAGATGCCAAGCAATTATTGACGTCGGTGGTGACTGGACGCATTACTAAAATGATTATATTTTTGTTTTGATTGAGTAAAATTAATATATGTATCTTATTTAAGGGATAAAGCCACCCTTTTGAGATTTGAAAAAATCGATTTTTTTTTACTTAAATCATTAGTTTATAGTTATAGAAATATGATGCAAGATATTTTTAGAACGAAATTCGAACTGTATTATAGTGTTAGAGCTGACTAAATGAATCGTCTCTCTGTCCTATCGAGCAGCTGCAGGCGCTTTAGAGCGGTCCCATTTTACTCTGCAGGTATATAGACTTATTTATATATCGAAAAATAGTTGTGGCTATTATAATATAGCTATTTATACTAAATCAGTAAAAAATTTTGAAAGCGTCGGTTTTGTATTTATTCGACGATATTAGTACTTAGCTGGAAATTCCACGCGTCGCATGTCACTGTATTTATAATAAATATTTTGGAGTTATATATCAATTTGAAAGTATGAGTAACACAAAAAAACTATACGAGGAGAGGAAAGTACCTATGATTCGGCTACACGTGCTTCTCGAAGTAGTATCAAAGGAAGAAAGTCATTGAATCATTATATGTTGGAAAAGGAAACTGAGAACGTGAGCACTTCTGCGAAAAAGCTGAAGTCTTCAAACAGTATGAGGTAGATGTTTCTCCTATCTTTGAATATCGTTTTATTGATTTTTCTCATTGTTTTTTTATTACATTATCTCAGATATTAGTATATAAGTAGTGCAAAACAAATATTACATTTACTGATCAAAGTAAGAGAGGTTTAGGCTATAAAATTGCAGTGAATTGTGAAAGATGCAGTCCAACTATTATTAATGCAGTTCCTCTAATTAAAAAACACGCTTATAAATATATTAGGCGTACAATTTTGCTTCCGCCGTTTTCTTATAGATGGCTTTAGCAGTAAGTGGTGGTCGAAATAAATAGATCACAGACGTCATACAATAAACTTGGGTATCTGTCAACATCATCCCATAGAAACATTGTCGATTTGTATCTGTATCATAAAATTATTCTCGATTGAAAATATTAGTTTACGAACCAAATTCTCGTCATTTGCGGGAGATTTTAATTTTCTGCTTCAATATGAAGAAATCTGCGGCTGAGGCTCATCGAATGCTCTCAAATACTTATGGTGAGGCCGCTATTAGTGAAAGAACGTGTCGTGAGTGGTTTCAACGCTTCAAGAACGGTGATTTTGACGTCGAAGACCGGCATAGCGGTGGAAGAGAGAAGGTTTTCGAAGATGCAGAATTGGAGGCATTACTTGATCAAGACTCGTGTCAAAATCAAAAAGAATTGGCACGATCATTGGGCGTGACTCAACAAGCCATTTCAAAATGCCTCAAAGTCATGGGAATGATTCAGAAGCAAGGAAATTGGGTGCCGTACGAGTTGAAGCCGAGAGATGTTAAACAGTGTTTGTTTGCTTGTGAATAGCTACTTGAAAGGCAAAGACGGAAGGGATTTCTGCATCGCATTGGGGACGAAAAATGAGTTCATTACGATAACCCCAAGCGCAGAAAATCATGGGAAATTCCCGGCCATGCTTTCACGTTGACGGCCAAACCGAATATTCACGGCTCCAAGGTCATGCTCTGTATTTGGTAGGACCAGCTCGGCGTAGTGTATTATAAGCTGTTAAAACCGACTGAAACAATCACAGGCGATCAGTATCGAACGCAATTGATGCGTTTGAGCCGA
>NW_011626482.1:468898-481760 GCF_000204515.1 Acromyrmex echinatior
GTTCGAATCGTTTCTCTACTGATATTTAAAGCCTCCTCCATCATTTTTAGTGATGCATTGCGATCGTTTGCAACAAAATCACGTACTTTTTCGATCATTTCGGGTGTTCGAACCAAAATTGACCGTCCTGATTTTTTATCATTTTCAAGGGTCTCTCTGCCTTCCAAAAAACGCTTATGCCACTCAAAAACAGCTGTACGACCTAGACATTGACTGCCGTAAACTTGTTGCATCGATCGGAATGGTTCTGATGCACTTTTATCAAGTTTTGCATTAAATTTAATCACTGCTCTTTGTACCATATTAAAATTTCTACCTCGACCAAAATCTTGTTTAACATGAACTGTCATATTTTCGTTATATGTCAATCAAAATGAATGAAACTTTGCCAGATGATAGCAAAATGTTCAACCTTTAAAATGCATGTTTGAATGCACAGATGTCGCCACTGGTTGCTGAGATTCGTGTCCGGGAACATACTTGTCGTACTGTGTATATTTGGATGAATGTATATACATTTTCCATTTTGTATTAGCAGATTCCAGGACATCTGACATTTTCCAGGATTGTTCTGGCAAAATTTTTTTTTAATCGGCTTCTCAACTCAAAAGCTTTCATTTTATGCCAAAAGAACATTCCTACATTTTTATTAAAAAATATATAGAGGTCGAGCTTTATTAATATATAGAGCTAGTGAGCGATTTTTAAATTAAAGTTTCAATTTTCTTTAATACATATTTGATTTGATGCAAAAATGACTTAATCCGGATTTTAAATGTGGTACTGTATGTCTTTTTGATCGCTGATGCAATAATTTATTTAGCTCTACGAAATACGCCTTAAGAAATACTGCCCGATTAATGTGAAAAAATGATCAAATTTCAAAGTCGATTTTAGCAAGATTCCAAGTGTTCAAATGGATTGTTACTCTCCTTAAATAGTAGGTCTGTTCACCCAGAATAAGATCCAGTTGGAATTTTCCTGGAACTTCCTACTTTAAAAGTTTCGTATAACTGGGTTATTAATACAAAAAATTGTTAATTACAAAAAATTGTTTATTAGAAAATGAAATGAGGTAGTTTATTTCAATTAATTAAATCGTATTTTTATTATTATGTACTGATTTCATTTTCCAATAAAACAATTTTTTGTTGTCAAATTGAGACATTTTATTTGAGGATGTTAAGATCACAAAGCGATGTAAAAAAAATGTTTCTGTCCTTAAAAACGTATTAATAATCCAGTTATATAACTTATACTTAATTATGACATATACTTTTAAGATTCTGTAGAAAATTTCGGGAAAATTTCAACTGGATCTTATTTTGGGTGAACAGACCTACTATTTAAGCGGAGTAACAATCCATTTGAAAACTTGGAATCTTGCTAAAATCGACTTTGAAATTTGATCATTTTTTCACATTAATCGGACAGTATTTCTTAAGGCGTATATCGTATATCGTATATCGTATATCGTACATAGAGCTAAATAAATTATTGCATTGTTCAGCGATCAAAAGACATACCACATTTAAAAACTGGATTAAGCCATTTTTGCATCAAATCAAATCAATCATGTATTAAAGAAAATCGAAACTTTGATTTAAAAATCGCTCACTAGCGATCTCTATATCTTAATATTTTTTAATGAAAAAAGGTGTCCTTTTGATATAAAATGGAAGTTTTTGAACTGAGAAGTCGATTAAAAAAAAATTTTTTTTTGTCAGTCTAATATATGCATATATATATATATATATGTATATATATGTATATATGTATGTATATATATATATTTGTTTTTTTCTCTTAGGATTACACATTATTTACAAACACACTTATACTAACTTACACACTAACTTATTCTAACTTAACCTAACCTACAACTATTCCGCTCTCTCTCTTTCTACTTTTAAATGCTTCAACTTTAAAATAGAATATTTCGATTTTTAATCCCGTTCTGGATATTGAGTTTTAAAGCACATATGTTCAAGACACTAAAACAAGCTTATTCTGTAAGTTTCAGAAAAATCTAAAGAAAAATGGATTTTTTCGGAGAATTCTTAAGCTTATGTTGCAGAAATTTTGTCTGCGGCAGCCCTTACAACCATAATTACAACCACAATCATTTAAGAAGCACCGTAAGAATCAGCCAATTAAAATTAAGAGTTCAAAAGAATTCTCGACTGTGATTGACTCATTCTTATTGTACGTCTTATGGTTACTGTTACAAAAGATGTGTGCCATGGCCTTTACATGTATTATTCTACAATAAATCATTAGTAATAAATTAGAAGTTAGAAGCTAGAAATTGACCAATCATAATCAAATGTAAGAAGAATAATTGATTATGATCAATTTCTAGCATCTGATTTATTACTAATGGCTTATTGTAGAATATGCGTTACAACTGTGCTTATACAATTATAAAATAAGCATTACCCGGGATCTACAATAGATTTTTAAGCCTTAAGCCATAAAGAATGAACAAATCACAATCAATTATTCTCCTCGCACTTAACTGTAGTTGGTTAATTTCTTAACCGCTTAAGGCTTAAAACACCTATTGTAGATCCGGACTTTCTACAATAAGTCATTACCTAAGCTTTAAGTCTTAAACCGTAAGAAATTAACCAACCAATTATAGACAATTATTCTTTTCACATTCAACTGTGATTGGTTAATTTCTTACGGCTTAAGACTTAAACTTAGATAATAACTTATTTTAGAAAGTTTATTATATTGAAGTGACATTGAAGTGATGTCATAATGAATATTTTTTTGTCTACTCTTGTAATGTGATCTATGATTACATTATTGGCGTTTAGGACCCGTTATGTCTCTTTCTATTTTTGATGAGAGCAAAACGATAAAGTGAAATAGCACAGGTCACAAAAACTGTTAATTTTCGGCTTCTTCTTCCACCACTAAAAATCATGCTTGGTATTGCTCTATGTATATATGTACGAGGCAAAGTAAAGTTACAACATTTTACAAAAATCGAAAAATGAATATTTACTAATAAAACTTATATGACATATTACACAAGTAAAGCACTATTTTTCCACGTATTCGCTATTCAGTTCCAAGCATTTAGTGAGCCGTGGTATCAACTTTTGTATTCCTGTGTCATATGTTTCTGCCACCACCTCTCTTTCCACCATTCACACACGGCATCCTTCACTTCTTCATCAGTAGAAAAACGTTTCCCTGCTATGTGTTCTTTCAATAGGATGAAAAGAAAAAAGTCACTTGGTGCTAGGTCAGAACTATAGGCAGGATAGTTTAGAATATCCCAACCAAAACTGTTGAGATCGATCGTTTTGCGATATGGGGCCAAGCGTTGTCATGCAACAGACACATGCCCTTTGTCAGCCGCCCTCTCCTCTTGTTTTGGATGGTTCGTCAAAGGGTTTTTGAGGGTCTCGCAGATCCTACAATAAAAGACACAATAAACATAATAAAAACCTCGCATAAAATCCTCTCCGACCTCATCCCGCTAATAGAGCTCTGCTTAACAACCACTTACTTTTCCTATAACAACCAATTTTACAAACTTCAGGAGCAGCGATGGGCTCTCCTATTTCTTTTGTAATCGCCAACATCTTCATGGAGCACTTTGAGAAAGAGACCTTCAGAAAAACACTGAAAAAATCAGAAGTTTGGTTCTGTTACGTGGACGACACATTCGTAATATGGAGACATGGCAGAGCCGAACTCCAAAAATTCCTTATTTTCCTCAATAGACAACATCCAAATATCCGCTTCACTATAGATATAAAAGAAAATGGAAAACTCCCTTTTCTAGACATTCTTGTCTCTAAGAAAGCCGATGGCACCCTAGGCCATCAAGTGTACAGAAAACCAACACAGACAGATACTTACACGCCGAGTCGCATCACCACTCAGCACAAAAACAGTTAGTAATCAACTCACTTGTACATAGAGCTTTTACCATCTCTGACAAAGAACATCTACAGACAGAACTCCACCTAAAATTAGCCTTACATAAAAACGGACACGACAAAAAAGACGTAACTAAGATGATCAATAAACATGCAAATAAGATAACGGTCTCTGACCGTTACAACATACAACAGACGATAGGATCCTATCTGTTCTCCCATATGTCAAAGGAATAACAGATCGGTTTGGCAGGATATTAAACAAACACAATATCCGAACTATCTTCAAAAAGATAGGACAAATCTTAAGAAATCCTAAAGATCAAAGACCTCCATTCAGCTCCGCAGGAGTATACAAAATACCTTATTCCTGTGGAACAGCTCAGTATCAGGCTGCTTCTCGCTCTGATAAAATGGACTGCAAGGCTCGAAACGTTGGCATTCCAAGAATGGATCTAGACACGAAGAAAATCCGCAAAACACACAACAGTTATATAGAAAGTACCCGTGGAAGTCTCAAGAATATTAATTCCTAAACATTTTATAAACGTTATTGTTCTACTTGGAAAACTATTAGATGTACAAATAAGTTTCCGCCGTTTGACAAAAGACTGTGCTACTAGTAAGCTATGGTTAAAATTGCCTGATGTAAAACATTATATCGTAAGGTTGGACATCTGTCAACAACATAACCTTGAAATATTAAAGATTTTGTATCATATATTTTTTTTGTGCGAAAATGCCGAGTTTTGAGCCGAATAAGCGTCATTTGCGGGAACTTTTGATTTACTTCTTTAATTTAAAGAAATCTACAGCTGAGGTTCATTGATTGCTTGTAGAAGCATATGGTGAGGCTGTCTTAAGTGAGAGAAGTCATGAATGGTTTCAAAAATTTAAGAATGGTGAATTTGACGTCGAAGACAAAGAACGTAGAGGAAGGCCGGAAGTGTACGAAAACGCGGAATTGAAAGCATATTATTGAATGAAAATTCGTGCCAAACGCAAAAAGAACTTGCACTTACATTTTGACTTACATCAATAAAACATTATGTATATTCTTTCACAATAAATGCTTAATTTTTGATTAAAAATGGCGGAAACTTATTTGAACACCTAATAAAAAATGGTAATAACAAAGCGAACAATTCAACTTTGATCTCCATACCAGCTTTACTTCGTAAGATTTCGAGGAATTTCTATCCGAAATAGTAGAGACTAAAGACGTAGGTGAGCTTAGGGAAGAAGCCGTGGGAAGAATAGAGAAAACAAGGCTGAGTAACGAAGACTATGTAAACGGAAAACCGCTCATGAATACAGAAGGAAGTCTTGTCGTAGTAAGAAACTTTGAAAATATGAGAGGAAAGTTAATATCGCCATACTGAGGCCCGTACCGAATTGTAAAGTCATAAGAAACGATATATAATAAATATATAATAGAGGACATCGAAGAATATCAGGTGTCATAAAGGCCATATAAACGCATCTGGGAGGCCGCACAACTGAAACCATGGCAAACATCCTAGAATTCAAGAGCGAGATAATATTGTAGGTTCCGAGTCAGAAGAAGAGAGGAAAAGAGAGTAGTGAGCAGAAAACCTAATATCAGTCTTGTACCAATTTGCATTGCGTAGTTTTAAGTTGCGTTAGATTTAAGTTGCACCAATAGTAAACTTCGAGAATTTATTTTGTAACAAATGGGAATCAAAACTTCCATATTAATGAGTTATGTTAAAACTAAAATTTAGTCAGGTTATAAGCTCGATTTATGATTTATGGACGACCCAGGACGGCCTACTCGTCAGGCTAAAAACTATAAGCAATAGAAGGTAAGAAGCGATGCGAGCGGGGATGCGACATCCTTGAAAAATCCGTGTATCACTCCGCGCGCGTCACGGACCAATGAGCGTCGAAAAGGAAAGGAAAGGGATAGAGAAAAAATCGAGAAGAGCCCGAACGCAGTTTAAGTTTGTACGAGATTTCCGAATAAAGAAATTAATACACTTAAGACAATCGACGAGTGCATTCTTACGGACATTATATTCATTTACGCACCTTGTACTACAATTCCTAAACATTTTATAAACATTGTTATTCTACTTGGAAAACTAGAAGATGGTAATAACAAAACGAACAATCAACTTTGATTCATTTGTTTATAACGTAATACGTAACAAAAGGAGATCGAACGGAAATGAAATCATACACCGGTATTTGTTAACTAAGCTAAAGAATTGATTATGAAAAATCGATTTATTGATGATTGATCTCTATTTGTTTATAACTTATTACCAAACATACGAAAATCAAACGAAAATGAAAGGTACGTAATTGTTGAGTTTAGAGGCTTCACCTTCGATTTTGACAAAACATTCAATGCGTTTTTGTATCAAATGAACGAATCTGGCGAAAAAAATGTGTCGCTCTGTTCCGTGAACCGAAATATTAATTGTTAAAGTTGACAAATATTCGGGTTAGGAAATTGTCACATTAAAGATTACACAAATTCTATGCTTTATAAACACAAATTTTCTACTTTAAAAATAAATTCTATGCTTTAAAACACAAATCCTTTGTTTTAAAACATAAATTCACTGCTTTATAAACACAAATTCACTACTTTACAAACACAAAAGCGCTAATTTACTACTAATACAAAGAATTTGTATGCTGAAAACAATAAATTTTAATAGCAGTGAGTTTACCCGGGAAAAAATGTTGTATATGTAATTATATAAAATTATATAAAAATATATATAATTTTAAATAATTGTATATAAATGGACACATTTTATATATACTTGTATATAATTATATATAAACTTACATATAAAATGATATATAATTATATAATAATATAATGTATATAAAATTATATAATTTTATATATTTATATATATTTTTCTGGGTGTATTTTGAAAGCAGTGAATTTGTATAATTCAAGCAGAACGTGTACATAGAGCTGTATCGAATCGGGATGTCACATATCTTAATCTCTAAAGTGTCGAACTTTAACTTAATAACTCAATTTATAAAATCGTGTTTTTTTTGTCAGATTCTTTCGTTTTGACTGAAAACGAAATGATCTAACGTCAAATGAAAACGAAATAAAAACGTCAAATGAGTACATTTTTATTAAGATTCTAGAGGAAAACCGTATTTTAAATAATTACTATTTTTTTAAGCAGAAAATTTGTTTTTGAAACCGAGAATTTCTATAATTGAAGCAAAGAATCTTCACTTACAAAAATTTAAAAATACTTTTTAAAAATTATGGGATGAGAAATTTCAGAATATTTCAGAATTTACTTGTATAAAAAATGTTGAGAGAAGATGTAAACTTTCCGAATATTTGTATGATCTCATGTCCTTCTACATCATCAAACAGATTTCCTAACTTCATTATTTGTCAACTTTAATAATTAATATCTCGGTTCGTGAGATAAAGCGACACTTTTTTTGATTCGTTTATTTTATGCAAAAACGCATCGAATCTCAGGTGAAAATTTTTCTCATAATTTTTATATGAACTGGAATATTTTTCAGAAATACTCAGAAATATTTGGAAAGTTTACATCTTCTGTCAAAATTTTTTATACAAGTAAATTCTGAAATATTCTGAAATTTCTCATCCTATAATTTTTAAAAAATATTTTAAATTTTTTAGATTTTATAAGATTTCATCAGAAATTATACTTACAAAAAAATCTTATTAATCTTACGATATTTCATAATTAACATGTATGAAAACTTCTGAGAAAAAATATAGATTTTTCTGAAAAATGTTCCATTTCGTATAAAAAAATGTGAGAAAGTTATAAAATTATTGAGAAATTCTGAAAAATTATACGAAAAATTCTGAGAAAAATTTTCACCAGGATGAGATTAATTTTATCAAGATCAGAGATGAGACCCCTAAACTCAACAATTGTCGAACAAAATTATATACTATATTTGTTAACTAAGCTAAGAAATGATGAAAAAGCGATGTGGATCATCAATCTCTATTTGTTTATAACTTATTACAAAAAGGAAATACATCAAATGAAATCAAAATTATGCAGGTATTGGTCAATTGAGCTACGAAATGACAATGATAAAGACTTAAAGGATCTTGACATTTCATTTGTTTCTAACTTAATATATAGTAAAAGGAAAATGAACAGCAATAAAATTATATACTATATTTGTTAATTAAGGTAGGAAATGATAATGAAAATGCAATTTATTGATCATCGATTAGTTTATGACTTAATGCATAACAAAAGGAAATCGAACGGAAATGAAATTATACACTTTGATTTGTTAATTAAGCTAGAAAATAATAATTTATTCGACATCGACCTCCATTTATTTATTAGGTGTTGGAATTAATTCGTAGCGTTTTACAAGTGATGGGAAGTACTTTCATTAATGTATTTTTTAATGCTCATGTGAAATAAATAACATTCTTTCATTAAAAAACGCTACGAATTAATTCCAACACCTAATATAACTTAATACTTAATTTGACAAAAGGAGATTATATGGAAATGAAATTATTTTTCGACGGTATTTGTTACTAAGCCAGGAAATAATAATAAAAAAGTGATTTATTGGTCATCGATCTCTATTTGTTTATATAAAATTGTACAATATATTTGTTAACTAAGCGAGGAAAATGCGATTTATTGGTCATGGATCTCTATTTGTCGATCTCTATTTGTTTATATAAAATTGTACAATATATTTGTTAACTAAGCGAGGAAAATGCGATTTATTGGTCATGGATCTCTATTTGTCGATCTCTATTTGTTTATAACTTAATACAAAACAAAAGGAGATCGAAAAAACGAAATTATATGCTCCCGGTAAAAAATTTTTCGAGTCGTTAAATTGAGTCGAGAAGTTTTCTACCATTTTGCAGTTTGCACAATAGTTAACGAGATATTAACATTTAAAAATAGGTAGGACGAAGAGTGGAACAAACGCCCACACTCTAAGCTCAAACAGCGCCTGCTAGGCCATCTCCGCTCCTTGCGACCCGCGCGCCGTAGGATCAATGGGCCATACCTTTGGCAATAGTAAATCGGACGCCCGTATTTGACTGTCTATAAATCTACGTTAATATCTCGTTAACTATTGTGCAAACTGCAAAATGGGAGAAGACTCAGTTTACTCTTTGACTCAGTTTAGTCCGCTCTACCTGCTCAGGACAGGTGGGGCCGAAATTTGATTTTACTCTATATAATGAAATATGTCTATATATGTTTATACATCCTTCTTTCTTTTGTAAAATTACATTTTAATGTAATAAATTTATTAACTAAGAAAGGAACTGATCATTATTAAGAAAGGAAACTACTCACATATATTTTTTGTCCGAAGAACCGAATAATGTTATAATTTTCATTCAAATCAAATTTTTATTTATTATTTAAACAATAAATGTTTAAATAACAAATTATACGGTAATTTTTCAAATTTATTATCTGCTGCCTCACATATCACTTCATGCAAGTGATTATTCAAATTACATTAACAGTCTCAAAGTGTTATATTTATTTACGGATTTACGGAAGTTTCCTTCTTTTTAGCGTAACTGTTATTCTTGCACAGAGCAGCCAAAAAAATAGAATTTTTGTTCGCTGAAAACGAATTTGTTAGTGGAATTGCTCTATTACCGTCAGGTTTTTGAGACAAATTAGATAAAAGGTATTAAAGTGCTATTTTTAGCACATTTCATTTTAATTTCCTCAAAAACTTGACGTAATACAGTTATAATACAATTTTATTTATGGATTCATTTTTAGTGACAAAAAATCTATAAGAATCACCTATTTCATTAACTGTTTTATACAAAAAAGCAACAGTTACTGAAAAGAAGAGACCTTCTGTAAATCCGTAGATAAATATGATATTTTGAGAACTACTCATATAATTTGAATAATCACACGAATGTAATGGTTTGTGAAGTCATCGATTATAAATTTGAAATCAAAATTATCACTTGTAATTTGTTTAAGCAATTGTTGTTTAAACAATTAACAAAAATTTTATATGAATGAAAGTAATTGCACTATTCGATTCCATGGAAAAAAAGTACAAACGTATAAGTAGTGGTTCGTTCTTAGTGGGAAATAATCTGTACAATGTCACTTGATCCCGGTCTAGAATACTGTCCAGAATAAAATGTTTAAATTTGTTGAACAGTATTATCAGAAAGCTACGTAATCTCTCATTTTGGTATACTACGCAAAAAGTTTCGTAATATCCAGAACGTCGATAACAAACTAGTTTGGAAATGTAGGAACAAAACCTTAAAATTTTTAAATAAGTTTTGTCCTTCATTTTCTTCAATAAGATATGTTCCGCATGCATATGACATATAAGTTACATAGACTGCGTTTCAATATACATACTGTTTGTAATAAAACAGTAAAAATGTAGTTCACATTAAATATACTACAGATCTTCAGTGAATACTGATAGTATATATCGGAACACCATTGTAGCACTTATACATATGTTTGCTGACAATATTTTATATAAACATACGACCAAAACCATTTGATAATTTAAAAAATTATATTAGAAGTATGTTTTGAGATCTTTATATCTCAGAAAGATTAAGTTCCTTAAATATATAAAACAATGTTTTATAGTCGTCTATACGGTCATGTGTAAAAGTATTAGGCACTTACAATTTTCTCACATTTTACAAAAAGGTATAAATTTATCTTTTCGTAAAATATGAGAAAATTGTAAGTACCTAATACTTTTGTACATGGTTGTACATGATTAAATAATTTCGTGTATACGATATATGGATTGGAAAGTTGTACACTTCATCCGATTTATTTCTGATTATATTACCAACCCACGTGCAATTTAAATCTCGATCGGTTTTGAGAGCAAAACCACAACAATCCATATGGAAAAAAATTAAATTCTATTGAGAACTATTGAAAAATAACTATTCAGAAAACTATTTATATTATCAGTAGTATTATGGGACATTATCTTTCATTACTATTGGAAATAGTAACTACAGGCATTTACTACTCATTACTGTAGTATAACACATGATAAATGCCTGCACTTATTATTCGTTTCAATAGTAAATTTGTTATGATTCTAATAGTAATAAATAGTAAATGCGTAGTTACTATTCGTTTCAATAATTATGAATAGTAATATCCTATAATACTACATGTGCATAGTTCCTTAAATAGTTCTGAGTATATTCCTCAATAGTTCTCAAGGAACTATTGAAAACTATAGTGAAATATAACTATTCAGAATTATTCAGAGAACTATATGTATATAATATCATGTATATGTATATAATATTATGTATATGTATATAATATCATGTAATATTATGAGACATCACTATTTATTACTGTTAGGATAAATAGTAACTATTTATCTATTTACTTATTCATTATTATTGACAATGAGTACTATTGAGGCAAATAATAACTATACGGGAATTTACCATTCATTATTACGGAAAAATCATAAATAGTTTACTTTTGGAGCAAATAGTAAGTACAAGTAATAACTACATTTTAGCGATTTTCGTGAAAATTTAGTAATATTAGATGATACGCCAGTTCGCGAATATCCTACGTAGTGACCATTTCGTATTTTTTAAAAATAATGTTTTAGTTAATGATGGGCTAAAGGGATATTTCTTATTAACGGTTATAACAGTTATTGTTACTTCAAAATAACCGGTTATATGCACAGTGTTCGAAAATAAATTTGGTTACTACCAATAAAAATAGTAAAGTTGACAGAGAAAATTACTGGCGCTGAGTTTCTTTTCTTTCACCAGTAATGTCAGTAAAACGTGATAAGATAAAACGAAGAGAAGTCCCATATAATTCGAAAGATAATTTTGAAAAAAATTATTTATTTATTTAAATCATTTGATTAGATTAAGTTAATAGAAATAAAAAGCGCTCAGCAATAATTATGGAAGAATATATTTTGCATGGCAATATTATTTTCGAATCTTTTACTAGTGCTTCTTCAAGTGAACGATGATGATGAGTTATTTGACATAGTAAATTATAATAGAAATAAAAGAAGAGTGCCAAAAATTAGAAATTATGTGGAGCATGTTGTTGTACTATATAGATATCGAATTTAAATCACATTTTAGGTTAGTATATATATATATACAGTGACGGCAAAAAGTCCCAGAACGGTCAAATGTTTCGAAAACCATCGGTATTTAAAAAAAACGCTGAAACACGTGAAACGATTTTTCAAAAAATCTATCTTTTGAAGGGGGTTAAGACCCCCCACCCCTAAGGGGGCACGTGGGGCATGAGGGGGGTCGAAAATCTTAAATGGCAACATAGGTCGAGTGGGGGCTCATTTGAAAGATCTTCTCAAGACGAATCCAAAACACTCCGCATAGAGGGCGCTGCGTTCACTTTTGGCGGGAAAATGCAATTTTGAAAATTTTTTAGTCAGAAACTTTTAAAAAAGTTTAATGTTTCGATAATCACCGGAACACGTGAAACGATTTTTCAAAAAATCTATCTCGATGGTGTAGTAAAATCCAAAACACTAAGCATTGAAAACATTACAATCATTTTTCGCAGATTGTAATCGTATCTGTTATATGAAAAACGGTTCTCGCAAGTGAAAATGACTTTCGCGACCTATAAGCGTCTTGGTTTACCAAGAATAGTAAAAGCTGGTTTTGTTCCGACACTATAGGTATTGACAATGAAACTACTTACAAATTGTACTTCATTTTTAATTCAAATTGCAAAATCATTATTTTATAATAATTTTGCATTTATTTAAAAATGCCACTAAGTATTACCGACCGAATTACAATCCTTAGAATGCGCGGTTTTGGTGACCAAATTCGATCTTACGAAACAGTCGCAAATTTGTTTAATGACACCTATCCGGAGCACTATCCAATTTCTAAGTCTACTGTTTATCGCACAGTTTCG
>NW_011626482.1:486178-500696 GCF_000204515.1 Acromyrmex echinatior
CGGTACACGCAAACAAGCTCCGGCAACGGACAATCGAAAGTTCTAGAACAATTCAATTGTCGCACGCGAGCGCCGCGCTCCGACGAATACGTTACGCGCTGTCACCAATCCCACGAACGGATTTTCTGTCGCGCATGACTGTTACGTTGAACGTCGTTAGAAAGGAATCCAAAGCGCCAATCAATTTTGTACAACTAATGCCACGTAATAATTACGATTGTGGCAAAATTTTATTGGATTTCTCCCAAGAAGAAAGCCCAGGCCGAAAGCAATAAATGCTTCGATCTCGCCGTCCTCTTGCTTAGAGTCCTTACTTCTTAAAGTTCTTAGACCGCTTAGATTGCTTACTTCTTAGAGTCCTTAGTTCTTAGAGTCCTTAGAGTTTTAGACTTCTTAGAGTTCTTAGAGTCATAGTCTCGCTACTATATCGCTTCGTAAAATCGCCGTCCTCACGGCAAAACCGCTATAAAACGGATCTTTTCGAGAAGAGCCGAGAAAATCGCCAAGATTTTTCATCACCGCGATTCCAAATACAATTTGGAAAAGGTGACCGCATTGAATATTCTGTTAATCTAATATTTAATTAATTATATTTTTTGACTTTGTAACTGAGCATATTAAAGAAAATTCTTTTGTTAAATTACAAAGAAACGGAGTTCTCTCTACTGTGGTGTATCATATCAACCTTGTGCCGTTCTCTCACTCGAATCTTTCCGCGCGGTGCATTCCCGCACAATATGTTATATTAATATATTGTTGTATTAGCATTTACATATATTTTTTATATAATAACTGCTTAAAAATATAGGCCCTATTACACGCTTTATTACAGCGAGCTATGTAACGGTAATGCATGCAGGGGGTGTATGTTTTACTTAAACGTTTTTAACATTAAATCTTTTTGTCGATAAAAATCCATTTAAGGGCATTCATTTGGACGTTATTTGGAATATTTCTGCTAAATTCCATGATAATCGAGCGTTGGACGTTTTCGGAAGTTTATCCTACAAAACAATGAGATACTGTATTTTATATTTATTTTTGTATAACAGTAAATAAAATAAGTTTTTAGAGTAGTGAATAAAATGTGTGTTAATATGATTTTGTTTCTATATCTTTTATTTTGAATTTAAATAAAATTATAATTTATTATTTATTATTTATACATGCTACTTGTTAAACGAACTTGTTGCTACTATTAATTAAACGAATTCTATCTTCAATTAAAAAATATGCACTACATTTTTAAATTATATTTTAATTATATCGTTAAGATGATATGATTTAATATAAAAATCTATTAAATAATCTATTAACTTAATCTAACCAAATGAATCAAATAAATAAATAATTTCAAAATTGTCTTTTGGATTATATGGGACTTCCCTTCGTTTTATCTTATCACGTTTTTCTGACATTACTAGTGGAAGAAGAGAAATGCAGCGCCAGTAATTTTCACTGCTGCCAATTTTACTAATTTTATTGATAGTAATCAAACTTATTTTTGAATACACTGTTAAACAATAGTTATCGGTTATATAATTGGTTATTTTTTATAATATCTTATATCCTAGTTAATAGTCACATTTTTTAATTATTTAAGTCATTTAAGAAATCTATTTTGAAATATTTTATTATTTATAGACTAAACTTCTACTGGATTTTCAAATTCTTCTGATTTTTCGTTTGTATAACCACTTTTAAACCACGAATATTTAAATAAGTTGTGATATCGCGGGGATGACAACTGATTATGTATTAGAGATTGTAATTTTATTATATTATTTTTATTTTTATTTTTATTTTTATTTTGTTCATGTAAATTTATATTACTTTCTAATAATAAAACAATATCTGAAAATCTTTTAGCAAAATTTTTCCAAATTCTAAATCCGAAAACATTTAATGGTTGTATTTTCTCTGTAATGCCTTTCGATATAATCATAGTAGTAATATGTTTTCCTGCAAGTGTTAAATCTGAAATAATATTGAGACAATGTCCAGTCCATAAATCGAGAGAAGAAGAACACTATTAGAACTAATATTTGGAAAATAAGCTTCTTCTAACCACATTTTAAAATAGTCTGTAAGAAATATAAATGTTGAATTAATAACTATTAGGTGTACAAATAAGTTTCCGCCGTTTGACAAAAGACGGCGCCACTAGCAAGTATGGTTAAAATTGTCTGATGTAAAACATTATATCATAAGGTTGGACATTTGTCAACAACATAACCTTGAAATACTAGCGATTTTGTATCAGCATCATATATTTTTTTTGTGCGAAAATGCCGAGTTTTGAGCCGAATAAGCGTCATTTGCGGGAACTTTTGATTTACTTCTTTAATTTGGAGAAATCTGCAGTTGAGGCTCATCGATTGCTTGTAGAAGCATATGGTGAGGCTGCCTTAAGTGAGAAAAGTTGTCGTGAATGGTTTCAAAAATTTAAGAACGATGAATTTGACGTCGAAGACAAAGAACGTAGCGGAAGGCCGAAAGTGTACGAAGACGCGGAATTGGAAGCATTATTGAATGAAGATTCGTGCCAAACGCAAAAAGAACTTGCACTTACATTTTGACTTACATCAATAAAACATTATGTATCGTTCTTTCACAATAAATGCTTAATTTTTTATTAAAAACGGCGGAAACTTATTTGTACACCTAATATTTTATGACTGTTATGAGGTTCTTAAATAAAATACAATATAAAATATATCACAGAAATAAAACTTATAATTTTATGATTCCATTTATGCAAATTTATATTTACTTTTTAATAGTAAAATAGTATCTGAAAATATTTGTTAAAGGAAATTTATTTAATTATCTGAAGTTATTTTACTAGATTTTGATGCTTTTACAATAACATTTATTGGTATAAATAAGGTTTCTAGTATTTTTGGTCCAAATATACCATTAGTTTCTTTCAATACAATAAATAAAAGTGATAGCAAATTTCCATTACACAATATTATTGGTGTATGAGTGTGTTGATATAGATTGCACAACACACTCTATTTTCTTTACTCCTTCATTAGAAAATAACCTTCCAGAATAAATTTCCAATTGGAAATTGATCAGAATTAAAAACATTCTCAGATCCGAACTGTTCGATAAGTGGTTTCAGAAAATCATCAGATATTTTGCAACTCAACGGAATCTTCTATTGTTCTTTTAGTTACAAATTTCGTAATTTTTCTCGAAACAATTCGATGGAACTTTTCGAATGTTGATACAACTGTGAGATGCTTTAAATATAGGATTTAAATTTCCTATTTCTTCTTGAGCTTGTAAAGCCCACTTTTGTAAATCGATATCATGAACTATGAATCCTGATTCAACAATTGCAGTAATCAAGTTTATCTTGTGTAAATTTGGAGATATAAGATAATTTTTCTAGACGATTTCCACCTGAATGTAATTGTTCTTCCCATCGTCTTAATTGATGTTCAGATGAAATTCTTCTAAATTTATTTTGCGTTGATTTTAGCGGATGATTCCTTTTATTTTTGTTTTTTTCATTAATATCACAATTCCGCCAATATTCAACAGCTCGTCTTTTATAAAAACTGTCAAAGTCTGTGTCATCATTTGAACATTTGAATGAAAATTTAATTAAATTATTATGTCTTCACTCCATGCTTCTTCATCATCTTCAATTATTTCAGAATTATGTAGTTTATAAGGTACTTGATATTCGAGATAGATCTTCTAACTCATTATAGTGAAAAATACCATCCAGTAATAATTTTTGTATATTTTTTTTAATTCTAAATTTCTGCTTCTGTTACTGGTGTTTCTGTTAGATATATTATACTTATAGATGCTAATAAAAGTCTAATAACATTAAGCGGACTGATAATCATTTCCAAAGATTAAACTTGGCTCCGAATCGTAATATAAAAACAATTTTAAAAAATGCACAAATACAATATGATTATGACAAAACTACTGCGCTGACTAAATGTAAAACTGTTACGAGAATATTTTTATACTGTCCATTTGTTATACTTATTTTGAATGTATACATAAATTTATATCATAAATTATCAGTTAATATCTAATCATTTATTATCAATGGGCGCATTCAGCAGTAAAGAGCGCTACGGAACTATATGCTGAATGACCTACTTTCCGCATCGCTCCCTCAACATGCTGCGGGAGCGGACACCATCCTATTGAGCGGAAATTTTTTTTCATAAACTTCGGTTCGATATCCTCATTCAATCAAATCACAGACTAAGCATTTACAACTGTGTCAAGATCAAGCAGCATTTCAACAAATTTCAGGCGATCCACGCCTTTTTCAAGTAGCCTCTCAATTGCACTCCTTCTATTTCGTGTCCATATTCGAATGTAAGATCTTCGCCATTGTCTAATTGCTGCTGATTTATTTATAGAATTAGATATTGATGTCAATAATAGTAATTCTAATTGCACGTTAGAAAAAAATGAATATTTAAACGATAAACGCCCCCCCCCCCCCCCCCCCGAGTTCAGCAGAAATGTCAGATTCAGTTTCCGGACGTTGTATTCCATTAAAAAGTGGCTAAAAAGGCGAGATTCAAAAAAGATTTACAATGTGAGAAAAAATTGGAAAATCATTGCAGTTGAGGAGGAACAAATAAAAGCGATGGAACAGTTAACAAAAAGAAAACAATTCGATTCAAAGAGAAAGAAACGAACTTTTAAAACAATTTCTTACGAAAATGTAATTATGTAATGTTATTAATAATAAATTTTCATTTTTACATACATATGTTTATTTTGTGTATATATATTTAAGACATCTTTTCATATATCTTATTGTTCCGATGACAATTACGTATATGAGCATGGATAGCATATATACGGAAGCATTAATAAGTATTTCTCGAAAATGATATGTCGTAATGTAATTTTTTTATTACACATGGCTGAATTTGTAAAAAAATAATCTTTAATTTGATAAAAAAAATTGAAAATTTGAGAAAATTACAAGTGATGGGGATATTTTGTTAAACAAAAAAAATAAAAAAATTTTTTTTCTTATAATTTTAAAGTATTCTTGAAACCGTACAACTTTTGTTTAAAAAAATTTTTTCTATTTTTTATACTTCCGACGATATTTAGCTCGAAAGAAAAATATCGTTTTTTTTTCAAAGGGATGTTTCACTCTTTAAACATGAATTAGCGCACGTATAAAAAAATATTGTCTCTTAGATTTTTGTGTTTTACAACATATTTCATGGAGAATCAATCAGTTCCGGACAGTTGTAAAACTTCTCTTGTTAACTACAATTTTTAGGAATTAATAACGAAATTTTACGTTATTTTTTTTATTACTTGATATAGAGTTATTTCAATAAAGACGTTCACACCTTGATAGAAAAGCAGGAAGTGGATAATCGCGCTTCACACTTTGATAGAAAAGCAGGAAGCGGACAATCGCGCTGGTAGTTTTTAGTATGAAAAGCCGAAATTGTCGACATTGTCTAACAGACGGACATATTGAACAATTACCTATTAAACAAAAATTCAAGATTCAGTAATAGAAATTAATTATAATTTAAAGTTAAGATATATGGTGCAAATTAAAGTATACCAGGTGTATGCATAAGTTTTTTCCGGTTTAACTAAGAGATGGCGCCAGCGAAAAGTACGCAGCGTATTAATTTGACACATACGCCATTTTGTTCGTCTGACATTTAACTACAAACACACACAAGTTGAGTCCGCCAAAAACTAGCTTCTTTGTTTTATCGTTCAGTGATCATGTCAAATTTTGTGCCTGAAAAAGAATATTTGCGGCACGCATTGCTTTATTTAATCAAAAGAAAAAAGCTGTTGAAAGTCATCGTTTGCTGGTAGAAACATATGGTGAACACGCTCCATCGATTAGAACATGTGAGACATGGTTTCGACAATTTAAAAATGGTGATTTCAATGTGAAAGACAGTGAGCGCTCTGGTAGACCACAAAAATGCGAAGACGAGCAATTGCAGGAGTTATTGGATGAAGACCCAACTCAAACTCAACGGCAATTAGCAGAAGCATTACATGTATCACAAGAAACAATCAGCAGACGTTTACGAGCAATGGGAAAGATCATTAAACTCGGTAAATGGGTCCCACACAATTTGAATGAACGTCAAATGGAAAATCGCAAAGTCACTTGTGAAATGCTGCTTCAACGCTACGGAAAAGAAATCATTTTTGCATCGAATTGTGACGGGTGACGAAAAATGGAATTATTTTGAAAACCCGAAGCGGAAAAAATCGTGGCTTTCACCTGGCGAAGCCGGTCCATCAACACCAAGGCCAAATCGCTTCGGCAAGAAGACCATGCTCTGTGTCTGATGGGACCAGAGCGGTATTGTGTATTATGAACTCTTGAAGCCCGGCGAAACCATTAATACACAACGCTATCGCCAACAAATGATTAATTTAAACCACGCATTAATCGAAAGACAACTGGAATGGGTCAGAAGACATGGCAAAGTGATTTTGTTACACGACAATGCGTCGTCTCACACAGCAAAACTAGTGAAAGACACCTTGAAATCGCTTGGATGGGACATCCTTCCGCACCCGCCGTACTCCCCAGACCTGGCGCCATCTGACTATCACCTCTTCGCATCAATGGGGCACGCGCTCGCAGAGCAGCACTTCAGCAATTTCGAGGAAGTTGGAAAATGACTCGACGAATGGTTTGCCGCAAAAGACAAGCAGTTTTCTGGCATGGTATTCATAAATTATCTGAAAGATGGGCGAAATGTGTAGAAGCCGATGGCCAATATTTTGAATAAAAAAAATTTATTTCCCTTGAAAGTTACGTGTTTTTTTTTTACCAAAAAACCGGAAAAAACTTATGCATACAATAAAGAACTAATAAAATATAAAATAAAACGAAAATATAAATTAAAAAACGATTTGCTCTTATGTATAGTTATATTTACATAAATACAATCATTTTTGAAAAATAACGAAAAAAGTAACGATTTTTCCGTTACTTTAACAATAACGTGTTATTTTTTAGAATAAATAACGTAGTAACAAGTAACGAATTACTTTTTATTGCAAATAATGATAACTGTAACGTGTTACTAAAAAAAAGTAACAACTCTACATATATACACATATATACGGGATGTTCTCTTTTAAATGATCCCGCCCAATATCTCAAAAACTAAACCCAGTAGATAAAAATTGTTTGGCTCGAAGAAGGATATAAGATGCCATTGATTTAACCTTGGATAGTCCTCTGAAGGTCACGTGAAGATTGCTTTTAATTTTTTAAATAAAACTCCCTATTTTTCATTACATATTCTAATAGCTCATCTCAAGAGCTTTCCGAAACACTATAATTAAGTTACTTTTCGTTAACTACTTGTTAAATTATAAGGCAAGATCAGGAATGATTCGGCCGATTAATGCAAGATCGAGACTGTTCCGGCCGCGCAGGACTGATCCGGCCAATCCAAGTCAGAATCTATTTTTCATATGAAAGGATTATGATCTTAATAGGTATATACGCCATACCTATCAAGAACTTAATTTATTAAATATTATTTACTATATTTATAGTAAACGAACTATATCAGTAAAAACTTTGTACTGTCTATTACTATGAAAAAAATATTAGAAATCCAAAATATTTATTTTTTATTAAAAAATAAACTTTTTGAAACCTTGCATTTTTACCATATATAGAGATGGGATATATATAATAGCTTCTCACAGGGAAAGGGGAGTTATGTACGGCTCATGAAAAATTTACAAATAATGCATATAAATAAGACATATAATGACACAATAATTTATAAAATGTGTTTAATAAAGTTTTATTAAGAAATAAGAAAAAATGGTAAATATGTATATGAAGTAATAAATAATAATTACAATCTTCCTACATATATTACAAGTGTTATGACATAAGTTTTATGAAGTACATATTATAATTTATTGCATTTAGTGCATTGAATTCAATCTGCGCACTTTGTATGTTTTGGGCATAAATTCTGCTTGCTAAAAATGCCGTATATCCCAAACAGGTGGGATATATAAGACAACAAACTAAATAAAGAATACGAAAATAATGTACTTGTATTTTGCTACACAACATGCTTTACTATTCCACTACACATATGTATCACGAAATAATCATTAGGTCTTTAGTCACGCCCTACAGTAATCATTTTATGTAAATTATAATTTATGATGGCATTATTTATTACAATGACAAATCGATTCAACTCACAATAATTTCATTAATATTAACAATAAGAAGCTGAAATCATAATACAATACTAATATAATATAAAAGCAGAGTTGCAGGAAAATTACCCACACTTCTATTTTTTCTTATACGGCGTAAATCCCAGCGCGGCGTATTTGCCGGAGTTACTCTAAGTGTTTAAATATCTCTCCACACATAATCGAATTCGATGTTCAAAACCACTGTCAATAAAAGTATTGTACATTTCTTAAAATGCTACGGCAGGCAAGAGTTATACGCTCCATTATATTCTCTCTTGTTGTGAATGTTTTTTGAGTATACGTTTTTCAAGTATCCCCATAAAACGAAATCTGGACTTGACAAGTCTGGAGATCTAGAACACTATGACATTGGTCCACCGCGTCTTATCCATCTACCTGAGAATGTGAGATCTAAATGGTATCTAACTCTTTTACTCCGATGCACAGGCGCACCATTCTGTTGAAAGAACATACATTGTCTTGTGTCCAGATCGATATCTTCAAGCAGTGCCGGCAAGGCACTAGAGGCATTCTCTTTATTATCTATATCTTATTGTAGAAAGTGTAAATAATTATTATCATTAACATTTTCGTCAGAGAACTGATAAGGTTTCTGTTTAATGTACCACACCATACAATGAGGCTTCAGCGATGTTGATGATTAACTTCTCGATATCAATCTCATGGGTTTTCAACAGATCAATAATGAGAATTATGTCGATTTAATTGTCCAGTGTTGTGAAAAGTTGCTTTATCACTAAATAAAACAAATCTGAAAAATATTCGATCATGATTTTTATTTGACATTATTTGTCTCCATCTACAAAATTTTAGTCTTTGTTGAAAATCATTGAATGTTAATTGTTGTGTCAGAGTGATATGGTAAGGATGGAACTTATGAGTAATCAAGATCCTATGACTTGTTGATTTCGGAATCTTATTTAATTCTCTTTGCCTCATTGATATGCGTGGATTAAAAGCTATTATTCTTAATACGGGATATTGTTGGATCTCAGTAAACGCAGTTGTATACCATTAATGTAACATTTATAAATCCGATTGTAACAGGTTATGTAACTAGGATGTTGTATTATGTTGTATTCTCATTAGTTGTAATTTCCCATTCAGATGAATAACAGAGACTATGTAACAGTTATATAGTACTTACTATGTAGATGTTATGGATTGTTATATAATAGTTACATTTTTGTTGTGTAAATGTTTCAATGTGTTATATAATTGTTTTGAATACATTATATATATATTATGAATATATTAATGTCACTGGTAGAAATAAAATCGCTTGGAAATGTCTTTGGAAATAAATCGCTGAAAATTACTGAAATCGCTAAATCTTTATCAATTGACCTATTTCAACTGAAATGGATCAAGATAAATATTTTAGCGATTGCAGCGATTTTCAGTGATTTATTTCCATCAAAAGTCATTTACAATTTTGTCACATCTTGTTATAGCCTTACTTATATGTTCTCATGACTATCTCTATGTCATCGATGTGACAGATTTCCTAACCTGAATAGTCTTGTAACGATTAATATCTCCACGGGACAAAGCGATACTTTATTTATTAAAGTCGTTCATTTCGTGCAAAAATGCATCGAATGAACTTAATCAACAATCGGAGGTGTAAAGGCTAAATTCAATCAGGTGTATGCATAAATTTTTTCCGGTTTTTTGGTAAAAAAAAAACACGTAATTTTCAAGGAAATTAATTTTTTTTTATTCAAAATATTGGCCATCGGCTTCTACACATTTCGCTCATCTTTCAAGTAATTTATGAATACCATGCCAGAAAAACTGCTTGTCTTTTGCGGAAAACCATTCGTCGAGTCATTTTCCAACTTCCTCGAAATTGCTGAAGTGCTGCTCTGCGAGCGCGTGCCCCATTGATGCGAAGATAGTCAGATGGCGCCAGGCCTGGGGAGTATGGCGGATGCGAAAGGATGTCCCATCCAAGCGATTTCAAGGTGTCTTTCACTAGTTTTGCTGTGTGAGACGACGCATTGTCGTGTAACAAAATCACTTTGCCATGTCTTCTGGCCCATTCCAGTCGTCTTTCGATTAATGCGTGGTTTAAATTAATCATTTGTTGGCGATAGCGTTGTGTATTAATGGTTTCGCCGGGCTTCAAGAGTTCATAATACACAATACCGCTCTGGTCCCACCAGACACAGAGCATGGTCTTCTTGCCGAAGCGATTTGGCCTTGGTGTTGATGAACCGGCTTCGCCAAGTGAAAGCCACGATTTTTTCCGCTTCGGGTTTTCAAAATAAATCCATTTTTCGTCACCCGTCACAATTCGATGCAAAAATGATTTCCTTTCGTAGCGTTGAAGCAGCATTTCACAAGTGACTTTGCGATTTTCCATTTGACGTTCATTCAAATTGTGTGGGACCCATTTACCGAGTTTAATGATCTTTCCCATTGCTCGTAAACGTCTGCTGATTGTTTCTTGTGATACATATAATGCTTCTGCTAATTGCCGTTGAGTTTGAGTTGGGTCTTCATCCAATAACTCCTGCAATTGCTCGTCTTCGCATTTTTGTGGTCTACCAGAGCGCTCACTGTCTTTCACATTGAAATCACCATTTTTAAATTGTCGAAACCATGTCTCACATGTTCTAATCGATGGAGCGTGTTCACCATATGTTTCTACCAGCAAACGATGACTTTCAACAGCTTTTTTCTTTTGATTAAATAAAGCAATGCGTGCCGCAAATATTCTTTTTCAGGCACAAAATTCGACATGATCACTGAACGATAAAACAAAGACGCTAGTTTTTGGCGGACTCAACTTGTGTGTGTTTGTAGTTAAATGTCAGACGAACAAAATGGCATATGTGTCAAATTAATACGCTGCGTACTTTTCGCTGGCGCCATCTCTTAGTTAAACCGGAAAAAACTTATGCATACACCTGGTAACTAATTCCATGGAACAGATTTTAGTGTGCACAGATATAATTCGTAATGTAAGCGACTGAATTTATTAAATTCTATTTATTATTCTTCTATAGCACAAGTAATATTCATTTGTCTGTAAATTCTCATGATTCAAATACAAATAGTCACGCGTGTTGCACTTTGTCGCGCTCGGCAGTTTGAAACTCGACTGGCACAGAGCTTCGCGACATCGCGAATAGAAACCGCAACGTTAGAATCATAATTTAAATTATATAGTATTAATATAATATCAGCGAAACAACTGTTTTATAATATGCAATGAATGCCGTTATATTGCTATTCGTTTATTATAACATAAATATTGAAACAATGTAATAGTTTCATAACTTGGTTGTATTATATATAAAGTAAAGTTATATAGTTATAATATAAATAAAGTGTAACATCTATTACATTATTTGTTACTTTCACGTTATATTGTATTTATATTTGGTGTTTGCTGGGATCATACCTTTCTAGTACATTAATATAACGTCTTTATAGTTTTCGACGTTGACGTTGCCATTGACATAATACAAGCCTGAAAATCATACAATGATTTGGATGTCTATGAGGAAATCGATTACGGTACCGCTGCTTGTCAATAATTATTATGGCATTCTTCAAGTACCAGAATATCAACAATTTCGAAGTATAATTCGGTATTTTGTGTACATTAAGTTACAAAATAAGAGCCGATAGGTTTACTATCCTGATTGATATTGGACGACTAAGACAAATTTAAGCGTTTATGGATCATTCTTTGCCATCAATCATCATGGATCAGTCCCGGTTGGATGAACCGATTAAGATAGAAAATGTTGCGTGAGTTTAAAGGAATTGAGTAATCCTTTTGGAGGTGGTTACTCTGCTGATACGATGGGATATCGATTTCAAATTCTCGTGGGAGAAAAATGAAAAAATAAATTTATAAAAAAATTATGATTACTACAAGGATGAGAATATGCAAAGGAGCGCACTATTGACGTGAATGTGTTGAGGTAACCAATTATATTATGATGAATGAATGTTCTGGGAGAAAAATGGACGGTTAATTGATAATTTCGAAACAAGTATGTTTAATCTGAAATCATTGTTACAGATCACTGCTTTTGAATAATCAAATTGAAATCAGAGTTGTAACTCGAACTTTTCCACAAGGTACATTCGTGTTAACAGTAAAATTCAAGTAAAATTTAATTCCACTGTCATAATTTTTAAATTTTATATCTACAAATGTAATAGGTTATAATTTTTAAGTTATGTATGTAGAAATGATATTCAAAAGACAATCCACTGTATTACAACTTTCAAGCCTTATAACTTAGCAAGTATTTAACAAAAAGTAACTTAGGTATAGTGTTTTGGAAAGCTCTCGAGATGAAATATAAGAATATATAATGAATAGGGAGTTCCAGTTTTAAAAAATTGAAGGTGATCTTCACGTGATCTTCAGAGGATTATCCAAGGCACCATCAAATTAATGGCACCATCTTATGTTCCCCTTCGAGCCAAACAATTTTTGTTTGAATCATTTTGTCTATTGGGTTTAATTTTCAAGATATTGGGCTGGATCTTTAAAAATGAGACACCCTGTATATACAGGATATATATTTCAGACCATTCGTACCACCCTTTTATCACAGGATAAGATTAATCAAAAAAGTGTTCAAACAAAAGTTGAGTTTCTTAAATCCTATTTACTAACGCCAAGGTCAGGGCAAGGTCACATCAATTTTTTTTTAATGGGACACCCCATTTTTATTGCATATTCTTATAACACACCTTGAAAATTTTCCAAAACACTATAATTAAGTTCATTTTTATTAAATATTTTTTGAGCTATAAGGCTTGAAGGTTACAGTACTTTTGGTATTAGCATTGCCCAAAGTGCTTAAACAATGATTAAAATACTTTCTAATTTTATTCAGAATTATGACCTGGATAATATTTGTCAAAGCCATTGGAAGTTGTTCCTCTTATTTTTTTTAATAAAGGTATTACTCTACTTGATTATAATAAAAGTAGACAAATTCAACGCCCAATTTTTTATTTTCACGTAAAAATAAAAATGAACTTTGACAAATATCCAGATCATAATCTTGAATGACATTAAAGAAGTTTTAATCATCGTTTGGGCATTTTGAGCAATGCTAATATCGGAAGTACCTTCAAGCTATATAACTCAAAGTACTTAATAAAAATGAACTTAATTGTTTTAGAAAGCTCTCTGTGCTATAAGAATATGCAATAAAAAATGGGATGTTCTATTTAAAAAATCAATCTGACTTTGGCGACACCACCCAAGGTCAAACTCATAGCGCCAGTAAATAGGGCTTTAGAAACCCTACAACTTCTGAATTTTTGAATATTTTTTCAATTGAATCTTATCCTGCGAAGATAAAAGAGTAGTACGGATGATCTGAAACACGGATGGTATATACAGGGTGGCCCACCATTTTATGTAATATATCAAGATTTCTCGAAAACTATAGTAGATACGGAAAAATGTTTTAAAAAAGTTGTATAGTTCAGAGGGGGATATAAAAATCATTGAGTTGACCTTGGATGGCTAATGTCAAGTTAAGGTCATATTTTTTTAAATGTATGGCATATTTTTGATGACAGAATCTAATAGATGATGTAGAACTTTTCAAAACACTGTAATAAAATTATTTTTCGAGTTACAAGGCTTGCAAGTTACAGTATCACCGGCATTAGCATTAGGCAAAGTATCCGACAGCTAAAACTTTTGAATGTTGTTCGGGATCATGTCCTGAATAACATTTGTCAAGATGAAGGCCACTGGAAATTATTTCTCTTATTTTCATTTTTACTAAAAATTCATTCTTATGTAAAAATGAAAATAAGAGGTATAACCTCCATTAGCTTTGATTTTGATAAATGATATTCAGGACACAATCCTGAACAGCATTCAAATGGTTCAGCTATCGGTCGGACACCTTGAGTAATGCTAATGCCGACGATACTGTGATTTTCAAGCATCATAATTCAAAAAGTACTTTTTTCAATAAAAAATATTTTCTTATAGCGTTTCGTAAAGTTCTTGACATCAGCTATTAGAATCTGCCATCAAAAATAGGATGTTCTATTAAAAAAAATCAATGTAATCTTGACCTGACCTTGGCACTCAAGGTTAAATCAATAATACCTTCTTATGTCTTTCTCCGAACCATACAACTTTTGTTTGAAATATTTTTTCTTTTATATCATAGTTTTCGAGAAATATAAATGCATTATTTAAAATGGAACACTTTTATATTAGGTGCGCAACTAAGTTCTCGCTGTTATTTTG